>JANHFL010004888.1:41789-86033 GCA_032468155.1 Oxyrhabdium leporinum
ATTTTTAAGTGTAAACCGCCCCGAGTCCTTGGAATGGGGCGGTATATAAATCTAATAAATGAAATGAATGAATGAAAAGCATGGTTAAGCAAGCAACAGTGTAGTATGGCATGTGGACCAGCATGGCCACTGTTATGAACCAGAAAAAAATATTTTTCATTTAGGAGGGGTCAGCACTGATTCTAACCATCCTCAGTACACACATTGTGTTATGTAGGTATTGAGTTATTTTATCTAACGGGAGAAAAACAAGTTTATTTTTACCCAGGTGAATAGGGGAGGAAATGGTTAGTGATAAAGAGAATCATTTAAAATAATCAGGAAATCTAAATTCCTGCAGATACACGCCTTACTGATGAACAGTATGGATGCCTTTGAAATTTGACAGTATTTGGGAGAGTGCTTGCTTGGAGATTTAACCATTTTTCTAATATTTACATAGGGTTTTTCTTCTCTTTCCCTGCCAAATGTTCTTTTCTCCCATTATCTCTATGTCGTTTTCCCCTTTTTTGTCGTTCTCCATGCAGCTATTTTACCCCCTTAATTCATATCCATTCTATTTCTTTGCTCCCTTGAAACCAGGGAAGGCAATGTGGTTCTGTGTAGGATAATGGTTAGTTTCTGCGGATGGAGGGGAAAGGTCCATTGTGTTTAGAAGTGAGATTCCTCTTAAGGAATTTATTTGAGTCAGTTGATATTAATTCAGTTAAAATAAAAGTATTTATTAATCCAGACTTTTCCTTGCTTTGGAGTTTGGCTTGTGAAAGATATATACATGTATGCATGCATGCACATATAATACATAAGTGAGTCACAAGGCATATATTTATGGGTGGGAGACTGGCTTCACTTAGAGTTGGTAGACCTAAATTAACAAGGTCGGGAAGTTGGGCACTCTTTCCACATCTTCATTTTGGGATCGGGTTAAATTTGGTGCTGTCTTCCTTTTAGTAAATAGTCTTATTAGTTTGGTTTAATTGGACATACAAGAACGGGGCTGCAAACCTGGACCTTGGAGATTTCTGCATTCTCTTTGCTGGTGTTTGTCTAGATTTGCATAGCCCAGATATGGCAGTGCTAGTTTAGGAATTTTGTTTTAAGCCATGTTTAATAAGCCATAATTGGCACAGTATAGCACGGGTTAGCACAGTAAAAGAACCAGATAAATGAATTCTGATTTTTTTATGGAATGGTGGATAGGTCTGAGCCTCTTCTTCAGAGAGATTATCCTTATTTACTCATTTGATTTTTATCCCACATATAAAAATCACAAACACAGGTATGGAGCACTTTCTCCTTCAGTTTTCTCCAATAAGATAGCCCTGAAAGCAGGCTGGACCAAAAGATGGTTACTGGCCTAAGGTCAACCTGGGAGTTTCTACAGGTAGAATTGATAAGTCAAGCCACTTCAATTCAAGTCACCCATCATATTTTTTTTGCAATAACTCCAGCAGTGTTTTCATTTTTTTCTTCTCTTTCTTCTGCCTAAAAATAACAGATTTAAATAATCAAACAATTGGCATATTATGATACCGCCTTTGATGTACAACTAGATCTATATTCTCGTTAAGGTTATTTTTATATTCACAGGAAAACATTTACTTCTCCAGTAAATGAACAATGCCTTCCATAGTTATTCTTCTCTGGAGAAAATAGGAAATTTCAATTCTTTCAAGTTATGCTCTGCCTGGTGCTCAGTAATTTTTTGAGCCAATTCCCAGTTTGCAGACCTTAATCATTGTGTCTCATTGAGTGTGAAACTGTTTATCAGAGCCAGGGAATGGAAGGTTGGCTGTCTTCTTATTCACAATGCAAAGTCCCTATACATGTCATCTGCTCTTCAGGCTACTTTTAAATATGGGTTTTCTGGTCTTCTGGAATAATACTGAACCCATATATAACAGATAGTGTAAGCAGAATAAAGATATTCAGAACAGTGCTCAATCGGTGTTCAAAATTACCCTACCAGCCAATAGTCAGACTTCTGAATGCATTTGTGCAAAACTGGAACAAAGATTTGAAAGATGGTTGACCCCAGCTGTCTAATCATCTCTTCCCAGCCTTGCTCCACATTAAGGAGAATGATTGGTGCATAGATTTCCCATGAGTTGGTGATATTTGGTAAGAAAGGAGAGAACCCACAAGTTTGTCTTTAATACGTCTTGTAAATAAAGATAGCAGTATTTGCCAACATTGTATCTACAGCAGGATAGATAGTGTGTTTATGCAGGTATAGTTTCCAATAGTTTAGGACTGATAGATAGCACTTCAGCTTGGCTGTGAGAAATATTTATCAATTTATCAACTTGTAAGTAGTGAGTTATAATGAACAAAGATGAAAATAAAAAGAAGAAATTGTAGTATACCACTTTAATTTCAAAAGAAATAACAGGAACTTGCTTCAGGCAAATGGAAATTCACTTTTGTTTCAAGGAACTTAAGAACCATGGCAGATATTCTATGTAAACAGACACAAATGTAAACTTCAATGAAAATGATTTACTATCAATTATTTTAAGTGCTTTAAGAAAATATTTACAACACAAAAACTCTGAATGAACACACTGATGTTATGGATTCAAGTCTGTTGTCCCAGCTAACTTAGTTTATGATCCAGTAAAAAACAGGGTTATCACTGCACATCCCATATTTCGCAAAGAAGAGGTGTGAATTTGTGATTGTTAACTCTCCATGACATCAACATATCTGCATGATGGTGGTTAAAAGTCCGTAATTCTGTAAGGCGACCAAGGAGACAAGCAAAATGTTGAGGACTTTCCGTGTGATGAAGCTTGCAGAATATTTGCAAAACTTCAAGCAGAGGCTCTTGAAGCCGTTCAACAGAGTCTCTATCCTTTATGTATTGTCGATCTGGTTTTAATTTTCAAAGAAGATGGGGAACAATAGTAAGCATT
The DNA here is from genome assembly GCA_032468155.1 of Oxyrhabdium leporinum. NCBI lineage: Eukaryota > Metazoa > Chordata > Lepidosauria > Squamata > Cyclocoridae > Oxyrhabdium > Oxyrhabdium leporinum. The sequence goes on from JANHFL010004888.1 coordinate 44,705, forward strand.
ATTTCATATATGTAAATGTTGAAGATCAAAGTGTTCCAATTGCAAGTGAAATAAAAGATTTCTCTGTTCATAGGCTATTTTGTTCCCATATACCAGTATTTATTGTATGCAGAATTATCTCTGTTATGCAAAGATAGTATAACAACTCTGGAATACTTTGCCTGCAGTAGAGCTGGCTTCTGACTCCATAGAAAGGCACTCCAACTTTTATTCTCACAGGCCTTTGGCTAAGCAGTTATTTAGACAAAATTCTGGGATGCATCACTAGCAGGAAAAAGGAGGTCCTAATCCTGTCCTAATACAGGGCTTTAGTCGGCCCCATTTGGAATATTGTGTCCAGTTCTGGAGACCTCACTTAAAAAAAATATTGATAAGATTGAGTAAGTTCAGAGATGGGCAATAAAAACCGTGCAAAGTCTGAGGAACAAAACGTATCAAGAGAGATTGGAGGAACTGAGTATGTACAGCCTCGAGGACAGAAGAGAAAGTGGGGGCATAATTGAAACTTCTAAATATATTAAGGGTGTGAATAAAGGGTGTAAATAAAGAAGGCAGTATTTTTAATATTAAGGAAAAATCAAGAACATGGCATAACCTCAAACTGACAGGAGGGAAGTTCAAAAATAATGTGAGAAAGAATTACTTCACAGAAAGAGTAGTGGAAGCTTGGAAACAACTTCCAGTGGAGTAGTGGGTCCATCATCAGTAACTGAGTTTAAACATGCTTGTGATAAGCATGTGCATCATCTAACAAAAATAAAAAATTAGGAAATAAGAAAACAAAACCCTCCTCAAAGGACAGAGTTAATGGGCTACTAGGTCTTGTTCTGCCATCAGTTTTATACATTTCTGTATTTCTAAATACATGCTAGTTGCCAAGCATCTGAATTTTGATCACATGACCATGGGGAGACTGCAGCAGTCATAAATGGTCATAAGTCACTTTTTTCAGTGCTAGTTTTGAATGGTCACTAAATGAACACTTCTAAGTCGAGGACTACCTGTAACACAAATCCCACTAAACTCATAGATTTCTTCTACCTAAGCCCCTATCGTTTTATGCTGCTAGTGATCAGAATTATTGCATCTTAACATCCATGATATTAAATTTGTACTAGCTTTTACAAATTTATCTATGTGTTTGAAATGTTTGGCCATAACTGTACTCCAGGGAAAAATAAATGCTTAGATGCCTCCCTAGTATGGAGGTAAAGGGTTGAGTCTTCTGCCTACACTAGAACTCCAAATACCAACCCTGGAGGATGCAGTCTAATGTAACAGGTAGTTTGTCTTGTCTTTTGAATGTAAAACAGGTTATTTGAAACATTTAATGCAGAAATGTCTATGATTAAACAATTGTATGTGAACATTTGTAATCCTACCCAGAGTAGAATTTTACAGGTTCCTTTCCAATGTATTCCTTCTTGTAGAATGCTAGAACAAAATCTTGTTCACAAAAGTATACATTTGGACCACATTTGATATGAGGAGAGAAGCTGGTGAAAGATTTAATTTAAAAATGGGTCAGATTTGGGCAGGGGTGGATCGGAAGGGGGCTTCAAAAAGGGCCTGGTGCATCCCTGAGAGAGACCCTTGAGCAGCAGCTTGGAATACTGCTGAGTGCTCCATTCTAAGACATCTTCATTGCATGAACAGAAGAATCTCCTGAAGAGCAATTGGGCTCTATTTTCCATGCCCATACATGCACACAGGGAGTGTGGCAAAGTGCACACATAGGCAACAGATATGCACTCACTCTAGAAATATTTGCCCAACATACTTTAATAACAGTTACTGTTTTTATATAAGAAATTAGCATTCTCTTTTTCATGCCTCTTTCCTTTTTCTTCAGATTTGGTAACATAATTCAGTATTGATTTGTCTGGCATATGTTATTCAAACTGATGCATCCTAGGGTTCTGTGGCCTAACAAGTTTAAAAGACCCTGTTCTAAAACAGCTGAGAAAGTGTATTACCTGGTGATAAGATAACAATTGCTGTAAGCAGAGCATATTCTTCTTGTGTCATCTTGAGTTCCCCAATACTTTTATAGAAATGGAACATAGGTATTATGTATTCATCTGAAATACCTATAAGGCAATGTGGAAAAGTAGACTTATAATAGAATTATGATGCAATACATGGTAATTTAAATTCAGACAATTCAACACCCAAATTATGCAAGAGCCTGGAAACCAACAAAGATAGAAAGCACTGTATGAAAATCCTTTTACTTAAAAACAAACAAACCCTCCCTCTCTAATTCCATATCAGGTTTATTTCCCTTTGTTTTTATTTTTGTTTTTTATAGTTTCATTATAGGATGGCTATATGCTATTTTATTCACAAGAGGGCGCTATTTTCCTGTGTAACATAAACTAGCACCAATTCTGCAAATCTCATAAATAAATATCAATTTAAAAATGCATTCTGTATGCAGCACATTATTAATTAATGCAGCACATTATTAATATTATTTGCTGTCATAATATCATTATTCTGTCAAGATTCTTCTATTAATCAGAAATGGGGAAACTACAGCCCTGTTGCAGAATGTTAGCTCCCAATATCCTTAGCCATAGACCATGCTGATTAGGGTTACTGGGAGTTTTAGGTCAACCACACATGGAAACTCCCTACTGTTGATCTGTTTGAAGAGTTGATTAGTACATGTTTAATTTAAATACAGTTGAAATGGCTTATCAATAGGCTATTCAATAGGACCTGAGTAGTACAATAGGGTTGTTGTTTTTTGTTGTTGCAATATCTTAAATATATTTTGGGGAACTGAATCTTGTTTTGTAGTGTATACATATGCATCCTATTATTGCACTCCTTAATTTCCAAGAACCATACAGATAGTAGAGAAATGTTTCATATGAAATTCCCAGGAAACAGTATGGGAAATTGGGCTCAAATCTAGATGTACAGGTTTAACTGGATGTTGAATCACTCTTGAGATCTATGGATTGCATAATATTTCCCTGCTATATAAGTATCTTAAACTCATTTCAAATGTGAAATTATAGGGAGTTTATCTATATCTATTATATCTTTATCCATACAACAATAAATTGAAACAGCACAACAAAATAAAGCCTGGAATATTTTCCTCATTGGTAAAAAAAATCAGCTGTAGTCTATGAAAATTCTTGAACTTTTGTCCAAGATGAAATGGAGGTTTCCTATCTGAGAGGCACTTTTTGGTGATACTTTAAATAACCATTTTATGCTCATAGAAATCAGCTCATAGCATCCTATAGGTATATTTCATTATTTTATTATGAGGAATAGCTGCTTTCCCACTAAAAAGGGTGTTTATGAAAATAATAAATAATAAAGTAAATATTTCATGCTGCAGCAATTACACAAGACAGATGTGAATGAGATCTCAAGGAACTTCGTGTTATAGCTATAGTTAACTTCAGTATGAAGGAGTTTCTACTTCTTAAGTAAATATGTAGTGATAGCAATAGCACTAGAGTTATATACCACTTCACAGTGCTTTACTGCCCTCTCTAAGAGGTTTACAGAGTCAGCATATTGCCCCCAACAATCTGGGTCCTCATTTTACCGTCCTCAGAAGAATGGAAGGCTGAGTCAACCTTAAGTCGGTGAGAAACGAACTGCAGAACTACTGGCAGTCGGCAGTCAACATAATTAGTTTGCAGTATTGTACAAAATATATGTGAATCAAGTGATAATTGCATTCCAAGGAGATTAGTTTCTACATTATTAATGGTGACTGCATTCATATTACACTAAGCCACAGTTTGGCTAAGCATAGTTTATTAATAAACTATAATTGGCTGGGCTTATGTAATATAAATATTAAAACATGGTTTAAAAATATGGCAGTTGGGTTTAGACAGGCTAAGCTAAAACCAAACAAATCATTCCATCTTATAGAAGTGTGAAATATGAACACACCCATTATCGCAGAAGACATATTCTAATATTTTATTATTCAATTTTTACATTCTAATTGATTCCTAATTGATTCTGAGTGGTTCACAATATAGTAAAGGATAAAAACAAAGTGCAAACCAAGTAAGCAAGTTGGGATCCAGTTACTCAGTAGAAAAATGTAGACAAAAATACATTCAGCAAGTGACTCCATCCACCTTATCCCAAGGCCTGGGAGAACAGCCAGATCTTCAAGGACTTATGGAACATAATGAGTGCCATAAATGTTTCAAGGAGGAATGTTGTTCCAGAAGACAGGCATGATGACAGAGAAAAATCACAATAGATGGTGCTGTTTAATCAAATGAATTCAGAGTCACCAGCTCTGCTGGCTTATACTGTCTGTAGAAATCAGGGCAGATAGGCAGTCTGGGAGCATATTACAAACCAGTGTACATGCTCATCACCAGTTGAAGTTTCTGCGAGATTTTAAAATGCCCCCTGTACAGCACTCCCTGTAGAACATCTGTGACATGGGTAGGACATGAGGTCTAAAGGGCCTTCCAATCAAAGAAAGGGCACAGCTACCTCACAAAAGGAAGGCCTTGAGTAGGAGTTGTGAAGCATCTGAATTTTGAGAAAATGATTATAGGGATGCATGAGCATTATAACTTTGAATAATTGCTGAAGAAATAGTCATAAGTTGAGAACTCAATATTCTTTCTGTGTTTATTTATTTTTTAATGATTTTGATTTTATATTTCTTTTTCAGGTTCCATCTAGAGGGAGTTTCCATTCTTGAAGTGACTTGTGCTTTTCCATATGGGAAAATCTTTACTATGAACCAAGTAAAACACAGTTTCTGAAAACTATTCTGATTTTATTTTAGCAACTTCATTGGTTAGCTGACTGGCAGATTCAATTTGTATTTGGTTACTGGTATAATTCAAAATTTATGTCCATTTTCAGACTTGTGTTTTTTACTGTACATCCTATTTTAATTTCCATTGTTCAGCAATAAGCATTCAGTTTATGTATTTATTATAGCTAGCTTAAATTAAGAGAATAAAAACAGCTCTGAGGAAGGTGGTTTGGAGCTAATTAATTATAACTACAACAGCTGTTAATATGGATGAAGAGAGCCTTCATCTGGATAGGCTTGAAGCTGCCAGTAGATATTAAATCAAAATGCAAATTAGTTCTTGCTGAGAAGTCAACACACATATTAATTACTCATACTGTTTTACCTCATTCACAGTATCTTATCTATTCAAAGTATTTTCTTAATTCCAAATCTTTCATTAGAGGCTTATTTCAGTTTTTCTGAAAGCTTTCACTTATTACATTACTCAAGAAACTGTCCATTGCTACTAATATATGCCTGTCTAATATGTGATTCAAGAAAGTATGTGATTCTTTCTGTTGGAAAATAAAAAAAAACCAATGAGTAGGTCACAGTATTTTCTGAAGTGATTGTTTTTCATCTGGGTTTTTTAAAAATATCTTGTTAATTCCCTCCTTGGGGTTTTCCACCTGGTTTCTATTTGCATTAGTTGTAGCTGTCAAGATTTTTTCCAATCCAAATAATTAATCTTTTTAAAAAATGTTTTTTATGACCTGCATTGGCTTTTGGAATTTTATGGAATAGATTTTAATACTGTTGTTTGTGTATTGAAATCTTGCAAACTGCTTGAAAGAGTTTGGAATTATAAACCAGGACAAAATCCAATAAATATAATTTCACTGCCAAATTATGTTTTTCAAATATGATGTTTGCTTTGGAAATGCATTGATTTTAAAAGCAAATGCACAAACCTATGTTGGACATTCTTTGCAACTGAAATGCATGACTATAAATGAGTACTCAGTGTTACCGAAGAAGTCATTTAAAATGCATTTACTAATGTTACATTTTCTTTTTGCCCATCCCCATAAGTTAGCTTGAGTTTTGTGAACATTAATGAAAACCAATCAATAGCATGGACAATAATAGCATAGCTATAGGCTTCTGTCCATAAAATAAAGAAGAACTATCGGTGCATTTTTTATCTAATATTTATATAGAAGAACCCAGGGCTATTTGTAAGATAGTGTTCCATTTCACAAGCTATTTGGCTGTTAGTTTTACTGCTGCCACTGCTGCCACCACCATCATCCATACAGTAATGCCTTAACAGAAGAATGCTAGGTCAGAAAGGTCACTACTAAGCTTCTTTGTCACATAGAAATTCAAAATGCCCAACTGTCTAGAAATGAAGGGGAAAGCTGATAACTGTCAAGGGAATTCAGAAGTCTGGGCAGATGACAAAAAAGTGAACATCTATTGGCATATTTATATTTTCAGCTTTTGTTGCTGCATTTCATGGATGTGGACAATAGGGACTATCTGACAACTTGACATTCACTTTCACATAAAAATCATCTCAACACAAACTACAGAAATAATCCTCAAGATTTTGTTTTTCTGTCAGAAGAAGTTCATATTCGTTAGGCATTTTAAATACATTTATTTAAGGAGTATAGTATGCATTCATTAGAATGTGCAACTACGTATTAAAACCCTTCAACCCCTAGCTATAATTCTTAAGAGAATTTCAACAAACCGTCTTCAAGAAAATAGAGTCTGCATAGCAAAACAAGATATACCGGTATAGCACATTAACACAGAAACAAATACTGCTAAAACCATCCAATAGTAAAATGCCCTACATTCTATTAATTCGTGGACATATATCTAATAGCATAATTGCTAACAAAATAACACAGCTTTATATCTTAGAGTCAGAAATTTATTCCCATATAAATGGGTATAAAATTACAACCTAATTCCTAGATGGATATCTTATACCCTCATTCATGCCTAGATCATCTTTGAAAAAAGCAGCAAGAATTTTCCCTTCTTATCTCCCTCTGCAATTGTTCATTTTGTTTCTCAAGCATATGCCTTCCAAATATGAAATCCAGAGCGTAGACAGCGGTTCAAATGATAATGTATAATGGCTGAGATACTTATATATACTATAACTATATTTAAATGATAATGAACACATTCTGTAAACAGAAAGATGCTATAAAAGTAGTAGTAATGGTAATCTTGTGAAACCAAACATGTAGCGAGTATCATACACATCAGTCATGACCAAATATATTGTAGATGAACTAATATCAGTTTTTCCACTCAATCTATACTCAGCAATTATAGAACTTGTTTTGTCATTGCCATGCATTTGGATGGGTGAGATTATTTTACTGAACTTAATGAGATAGAAATGACATATTATTATCTGAGTTTTTCCACATATGGCTGATTATAATAGAACAAATTTATTTTCAGTATTCATATTTTTATAATTCAGTTATAATTCCTTGATCAAGACTTCAGGCTGATTCCTACTGAACGTTTGAGAACTTTGACATTCACAAAATGACTGATTTTTTGCTTCAAAGAACAGTGAGTCTCCTTGCTGTTAATTAAGGACACCTACCACTGTTGCGAATTCTTTCTTCCAAGAGGTCAGGAAGTCCTCTAGGAAGTTTCCTGTTAAAGATTTCAGCTGATCTAAGGAACATAGCTTCTACTGCTGAACCTTTCAGCAAAGCAATTTGATCTTCATGATCCAGGATTTGAAAACCTGAAATAAAACGTGAGAACATTAAACTAGCAGTCAGAAAAATGGTTGTTAGGGTGACAAAGATACACTGTAGGATAACTAAGATACATAGATAAATCTCCTTTTTTAGCACAAAAAAGAAGCTATTTAATTATAAAGACATATTTGAAGGGCGCATTTGTTTCGGTTCCCAAGCCACCAAACAAGAATGCATCTAGGTTTTTTTACACGTACACATTCTCTTAATCTAATTTAAGATCACAAGGTGATTACTCTCAGCCTAATTAGCATATTACAAATTAATTTCCTGTTTGTGGGTTAGAAGAGAGCTAATGTGGTATCAACTTTCTGTATTTAACTGGATACTTTCCAATTCTTTTATTCATTTTTTGTTCTTGCTTTTCCTTTGTTCTAATTAGCTTAATGAAAAGAAACTATGTAAAAGAACTTTATATAATATTACATAAAAAATAAGGTATCGTGTAGTAGGAAGGATTTTTATTTATCAAATTTAGGCAACACCCATTTCAGTCTAAGTTTTCAAATAAAGATCTCCAAACATATCATTTTAAAGGCGAATTATTAACATTAGCAATATTTTAATCAGTTCTGCTTTCTAATAACAACAACTACGATCCCTGTTCTCTTTATAAAAGCACAGAGATAATTGGGTAAAAGTGTTCTAGCTTATATGCATTTATTTTTCTAGCCCCACACAACTAGTCATAAACTGATATAGAAGAGACCTGGGTCAGCTGTGGTGGAGGCTTGGTCTATCAAGATGAATGGAATACGTCTCCACCAATCCCCAAGTAAGCCTCCTTAGAGCCATGTTAATTTTCAGTGCCCTGAAAATATTATGAAGATATTATGAAATCAAACAAACGTTTAAGAATATCTGCCCTATTGAGGCTTGGTCTAACTAGAGTTAAAATTGATATTTAAGCTAAACACCTGTAACCTGATACTGTCTGACTTATTAGTAATTTAGAACAGTATAGCACTACGTTTACTGATCACTTTTTATAACATCTACTGCTAATTGCTTCCATAGATAAATTTTGCCTATTTTCTTTTTTTAATAGTAATTTTATTAAAAATTACCATTGCAACAATACAAACTAAGTAGAAAAAGAAAAAGAATAGAATAAATAGAAAGCACAGTCACTTTCTGAAAAATGAAAGAGTAAGAATGTAATAAAAAAAGAAAAATATGATTTCCCTCTTCATCAAAAATATAGACAATTTAAATAATTTATCACCTTCTCTTGAGATATAACAAATCCTATCTTTTTTCCATACCTCATCTTTTATCTATAAATAAATCCTTAAAGCTATGTCATTTCAATCCAGATGTCATTAAAAGTCCATTAAGGGTTACCAGAGATAAGAATATATTTATTTTAACCTTGATCAAATAAACTATCTTTATATTCTTTCTTTTACTTTTAACAATCTTGATCTTTAATCTCTTCAAATAATTCCTAGAACTTGATTTTTTTTCATTTTTTTCTTTCTCCCTTTTCATAAAATTCTTAAATCAAGAACCCTTTATAAATCCAATATAGGAAAATTATCCAAGTCATTCTCTTGGTTCGTTATTTGCATATCCCTTTTAATTATTAAGCTACCAGCCTTCTATATGTCCAGTGCAATATCTTTTTCCATTTCATTCTTGTAGCCTGCCATATTTAAATTCACTTTCAAGTCAGTCTCACTGTTGTCAAATAAAATTGGTTCCTCTTCCATAATATATTTTAAAGACAATCTGACTATGCAGTTTCTTCTAATTGCCTCTAGTATCCAATTTTTAAAGTTCTTTTTAAAAAAAAGATGAATTCAAAAGAAAGGCATTTTCCCATGGGAAGAATTCTTATAATTAATTCCAAAAATTTATTTCAAATTTATCTGGACCATTTGTAATTTTCTAAAAGCAAAGGTTTAATCACTCTTTTGCTGCTTATCCTCTCCCTCCAATTTTTAAGGGCTTAAACTTGTATTTAAAACTTATTTCACTAAGGATTGGAGGAATATGCCACAACACCTGTTGATCCAAAAGTTCCTAATAGCTAAAAAGCAATTAACAGCAATTTCCGAGAGTGATTAGAAAAGTAAATATGCGAATGCAGTGCCCTTATAAGGCACTAATTGCAGTTTGATCAAGATGGCTGCTATTTCCTTGTCTCCCAAAGTATTAAATCCACCTGAAAACTGTGATCTCGCATGGACCAATAATGGATCCAACTGTGATCTCGCATGGATCCAACTGTGATCTCGCATGGACCAATAATGGAGCATTTGTATGCAATTCCAAGTCCTCTCTTTATTTGTAGATGATGTATCAAAGAGCTGGCTATTTACCGGCTCTTCACTCCAAAGCAGTTGGTGGCTCCACTTTTCATAGAGCCACTTTCGTTCACCAGTTCTTCCCCAGAAATCCACTTTTGCTTATTTTCTTCTAATGCTTTTAGACGATATCTTAAGAAGAAAATGCACCGTTTTATATGATCAAAAGGACTGTGTGACCATTTTCTCCGCTGCAAAATTAGTACCCATAGACTCTTTCTAATGAAAGGGCTGTATGAAGAACTGTACAGTATATGTGTAGATGACCAGGCTGAGCCCCAGGGAGGTATCAAACACATCATCAGTCATGAGTTCCTGTGTGCCCACCAAAGAGCTAAGTCCAGCCCACCTTGAATTCCTTTCTATTCTTCACTTTCCTTGACCGTTAATAGCTCAGATTCTTGCAGAGGGCTTAAGCTTGCAATGAATTTTTATACTCATTTGAACTGCCTGACTCTCCTGATTTCCCAGCGCTTCACAATATGCTGTCAAATTAACAATTGATCTGGTAGGCTCACTTAAGAATTAAAGAATTAAAGATCACTGTAACTATATACAAGTAAAGAGTATAACAGATTTTTTTTCTATCAATGAAAAACCTGGAATGAAGATGCTGAAATTTATTATTTGATTATTTTAATAGATTGGGGCCTAAATGAAACTCTTTACTCTAATTGCTATAATAACTTATATTACTGCTGAACAATTTGCTATGCAACAGATCTTGTAGGTCAAAGGGTAAGGGCATGAATTATGGAGGGTGGAGGCTGACATAATTGATTTCTGTTTTCTAAAGAGGTTGGTCAAAGGTGATTCTAAGAGGGAATGAATGTTCTGGAGTCAAAGAGATGCTAGTACGATCAATTATATGCTATATGATATCCCCAATCTATTAAGCAGAAGCACTGAATTTAATGTCATCCTGAAGTTTATGTTCCCCCTCAGTATTTATAAAACATATAAAACAACTTTCATCAGTTATTTAATTTTTAAATGTTATTAATATTATTGCTGCATTTTACTTTCTATTTTTTATTTTTTTTAAAATATTTTATTAGGTGCCTTGAGTATTAATTAGATAGAAGGATATAAAGAAATATAAAATAAAAAAATATATCTGACTAAAAATCGAATTTGACCAAACTTATTCAACATATGATTCATTACCTGGTAATCTTTTAGTGAACTCCACAAGCATTTTAACATGGCTAGTGGCCATTTCTGTCAAAACAAGAAAATTTTCTTCTGCACTGAAGTCCTCTTGTAACTGATAATCAAAACAAAATAATCATTAATTATAACTAGAGATAAAAAAATAGGAATCCTAGAAATGTGTTATTAATTTTTCTTTAACAACTATCTGAAATGTATAGGATTAAATATCAAATAGTTGAACAATTATTAAAGTATGAATGTTACAGAAAAATGATTATTTTAGACAACAATAAGAGAAAATGAAATAGATGAAGACAATATAGCAATATAGGATTAAATATCAAATAGTTAAACAATTATTAAAGTATGAATGTTATAGAAAAATGATTAATTTAGACAACAGTAAGAGAAAATGAAATAGATGAAGACAATATAAAAGTCTCATAATCTTATACACTGAAGATGGAAAATAGAGGATGTTGCACATTCATTTTTTTTGTACAACAGATAAAAACTTTCTGTTCTGCTTGCTAGGAGATCTGAATTCAAATTCTATGCCTTCACTTCACGCTTGACCAGACCAAATATAAATAGCAATACTTCAGCTAGACTGCAAAAATTCAGAGGACGCCCAAATGACAAGTTATTTTTTTTTCTTTTTAAACTTTGTCGCCACCTAATGGCCCACTGAATTTTTTAGCCAATATGGTGCAGTTATGTCAAAATAACCACTAAAAACCCTGCTGTTTATTGGCGTTATTTGCATACTACTTAAAGCCAAAAATATTGATCACTAAATCATTCTATGAGAGATAAAGCATGTATACTTACAAGCTTTTTGGTAACTTCAGGAGGAATCCGCTGTTTATTATAGGAATCCATTATATAATGAAGAAGATTCTGTTGTTCCGGGCTTAATTTTACTTTCTCCTATACTGGCAAAAAAATTAAACCATAACTGAGCATGATTTTCTATGTCATACTTAGATTTAACTGCACATCTTTGAGTATCTTTCCTGATGTTAATAATACAATGGAATCATTTACGTTTGCATTATAGGTAGTCCTCAGGATACTACACTAATTGGAACTAGAATTCCATCACTAAATGATACAGTCATAAAATGCAACAAAACATGACTACATTACTTAGCAATGGCAATCCCAGCAGTCTCTGTTGCCATTGCAGCCCCAGGACCATGCAGGTTGTTAAATGAGAAGAGGTTGGAGTCCCAGGCAAACCGTGCAGAGGGACGGGGGGTGTTGGTGCTACAGGGTGTCTGTGTGCAATGGGACAGTACTACAAGTACAGGCAAGTAGGCAGGGGCCACAATTGGTTGACGGGTTGGCTGGGGCTGCAGGTAGATTCTACAAAATGTAGATGGACTGGTAAGGGCTATGGGAAAGTGCTATGGAGGGTGGACCTGACGGAGTGGTGCTACTGAGTATGAAATTCCCTGAGATTTCATACTCCGTAACAGGGTATTTCAGGAGAAAAAGTGGCAAAAGCAACTGATGGGAGTGATGTGCAACCTTCCCTGCTATCTTCTCCATTGACTTTGCTTGTGGGAAGCCAGCAGGGAAGGTTGAAAATGACGATCAGTGTTGCAGTCAACATAGGTGTGAGCAGGTTGCCAAGTGCCCAGATTGTGATCATGTGAACTTTGAAGACTAGTCATAAGTACCACACATTCAGTACAGTCATAACTTTGAATGATCACTAAACGAGTAGTCATAGTTCGAGGACTACCTGTATATATGTAAAATAAATTAATAAATACATCTTTTCAATAATGACACAAACAAAAATATTTTTGCAAGGGACTCAAGGCTATATCAAGCTAGTAATAATAGTAATATATTGATTAGTCATTAGTCCATATCAGAATACAAAATATAGAACAGAATAGTAGTAAAATCATATGCTATACAAACTATGTGTATATGATGGGAACACCCTGTTACTACCAAGATAAAACTCATCAAACCTGTAAATATTAACTATTTATTTGTTTCCTTGTTTGTTTGTTTCTTTGTTTGTTTATGGATGGTGCCTTAGAGTCCTGATGATTGCCTGGACTAGTCTTTGCAATTTTCTTCACAAGATTTCAGAAGTGGTTTGGCATTGTCTGCTTTCTGACGCTGAGAGAGAATGACTGGTTCAAGGTCACCCACCTTACTTTGTGCCTAAGTCAGGACTAGAATTCATGGTCTCCCAATTTCTAGCCAGGCAGCTTAACCCCTACAATGAATTAGCCACATATGTCATTGCATCAATACTTTAGATCAGTGGTTTTCAACCTTTTCTTCACAACTGACCCTTTTAAATATGTTTTGTGGCCATGGTCCATGGCTACAGACCCCCGAGACTTAAAATTTAAATCATAAGATTTCTTTACGTTTTCGTGGACCCACTGTGATGACATTGCAGCTCCCAGTGGTCTGCGGACCACAGGTTGAGAAACACTGCTCTAGATGATTCATATGCCATTCTAAGCCATGGTTTGCTTAATCATGGTTTACTGAATAAATCACAATTGGCTAGTTTCATACCATCAGCTAAGTTAGAACTAAATAAACAATATTTTGCCAGAGAATTTAATTCAAGGATGATCACCACACTGAAACTGATTATATCATAGTATAAACTGATATACTCTCAAGGCCATCACTGAACACTTTTGCATATAAATAACATATAAATTACATTTTTACAGTTATATGGTTTATTCTATCGAACAGAAGGGTTACTTATTTGTGTTATTAAAAGCTCACCTTTCTATAAGATAGTAGAAATTTGCTTATCAGAATTGTTATTCAGTCTTCCATACTTACTAGATGTATCAAACTACAGAATTATGAGATGCTACAGTAATTTTATTACCTTATAGAATTTAGTTGTAGATGACACTTGCTTCAGGTCAGGTCTCTCGGGATCTTCACTAATAGCTTCATCTGGGGGCAGTGATGTATTTTTTCTTAGTCGTTTTGACTTGCATTGGATTTCAGTTAACAAACCTGAATATTAGAAAGTGAATACTTATAATTTGTACAACTGACACTTATCAGTTGGTAATCTGACAATTTATCAGTTGGTAAATGACCCTTATGTTGGTAATCCCAGAAGTAACAAATAAAGGCTCATGTGCAATTACAATCTCCTATAGCATCTTTTTTTATTAATTCACATGTTCAGGTAAAATTGTCCAGGGATGGATGCAACTACATCCATTCCTAGACAAAGTTAGTTTGGCAACTAGGATCATATGACTCCAAATGCTGCTGGATGATCCTTTGTATCACTCTGAGCTCATTCTACATCATGGGTGTCAAACTCGATCATGTCATGGGCTGGATCGTGATGTATCGCCTTTGTGGATCTGGGGTGGGTGTGACCTGTGCATGACGTATCCGGCCTGTGGACCACCAGTTTGACATGCCTGTTCTACATATTATATTAAAACTTAGTCAATTCCAAAAATATATTCTCAGAAAAATTGAGGAGATATTCACTTACTGACATTATTTCAGCAAATTATCTGTTCTATTAATACTTGAAACATGGTGGTGGAAATAAATTTGTAAAGTTATTGCCAAAGCTGGATCTATGTCATTCCTCCCACCTATTACAATTGTTCAAAGGAATATAGCTAACTTCGATCAACATATTTCTTTACTCAGAATATTAAAAATTCAATCTTACTATATCAGTTTAAGAAGATAAAATATTGTTGTCCAAGAACACAGAAATGATGATTCAGGGCTATAGCAACCATAACAAATGGAATACTTTTGTGTGTGTGTATACATATACATTTTTTTCACCTGGGAGAATGAATAAAAGAGACTAAATATTGTTGAGGAAGATATCTATGAAAATGTTTAATTCAGCAATGAATAGTTTTAATATCCTGTATATTATAAAATCATGCACCACAGAAATCAAACTTCCTCTATTACTGAAAGAAGAGGAAATTTAAGGGATTAAAATAACAATTCCACATAATATCTCTAAAGATTAAAATGGCATTTAGAATCACAACATAGGCACTAGACTTAGTGCTGACTTTGATTGTTTCAGCACCGAGCCCTTAGCAAACTGGCATTCTCCAGATGTGTTTAATGTAAATCACATTATGAATACTACCAAAGAGTGACAGTTGCTTCATATGCTAGAGAAAAAAGACATTTCCACATATCCATGAATCAGAAAACACATAGTATACATAAACCAGGGCTAGATAGTTTATTTCCATATTCAGATGGATGTCTTTTGTTCTAAATAAGAGTACTGAACAGAACAGCAAATATCTGACAAATGATTTTATTGTATTAGATTTCCCCCCAATTTTTACTGCACTGTTTTATTTGTTTTATTGTATTACAAGAACAGCTGTATATCCTTCTAAACTATTTAATAGAATCTCAGAATTATTTCCAATGACAAGCTTGTCTTTCCAACAAAGCATGAACTCGATTTGAGTGAGGATCACTTTCTACTTCTGAGTTAGAAACGTATCTCTAACTGCACAAAAACTTGATGTGTAATCACTAGATCATGATGATTCAGGAATGCACAAATAAAGTAATAAAAACCAGAAGATTGCCCCCTTTTTTGCAGTATAGCAACATTTTACAGGAATAATTGCAGTACTGTCTTATGAGTAAAGGCTCAAAGTCCAAGGCAACGTTAATTTCAAAGAGATCACTTTGCTTAAAGTCAATTTACAAAAAAGTTACAAGTTTAACTATCCAGCAAACCTTGAAGGTTGTTTTTAAATTAAAAATGAACAGCACCACTCCTTATTTGAAGGTAGTTACAACTTGCATGATGTCCTCATTCCTGTACTTTACAAGAATCTGCTTATGTTTAAATTATGAGTTATATGACTCTTATAGTAACAAAGTACAAGTTTCCATTTCAGAGGGAGATTTAAGTCACAGTGCCTTATTGCTGGCCTTTGCTTCACTCAAGACTATCTGAGAAAATGGCCAGCTGGTTTGAAAGTTTCCATTTCCTTGGGCAGCATTAGTTACATTGCCCTATTTTATTTTATTATCAGGTACTAAATTAATACTGAAGATATACACACATTCCCTCTTTCTCTGGGAACAACCTGACTTTATTTTTAAGAAAGCTTATTTTTATGGCAAGCTTACAGATTCATTGAGGGGTCTGACTACCATGGCAGTCTCATTTGTTTGCCTGGTTGTGCACCGAGGGCAGAAGTCATATAGCAAGATCTTTGCTTTTAAATTGACAGCATAAGTGGGTCAATTATAGTATCATTTTTTCATTAATTTTGAAATGCTAATAGAGTCTATTGTTTTCTACAAAGCATAGAAGTTGATATAGCATCTTGTGTGATCAGATTGGAGAGGCATATTAAAAATTCAGAGTAGATTAATTTCCGGTGTGAGCTTAAACTGGTTTGATACTACAATTATGCTAAAAGAACTGAAGCTATCAATAGGAAAGACCCAACAGCTTGAATCCTATCCTTGCATATTTACAAAACACAACACATGCCAAGAAAGTAAATTTTGATAAAAGACAATTATAAGTCTAATGTTAATTAAGTATAATACCAACAGTGAATCTGATCATCATTTTTTTCTAAATGGATGAATACAAAGAACATATAATATTTTCCTAACTATCCATAGCCCTTATATTATTTTAAAAAAATGAAAATAGCTGTATACATACATTCTGCCAGCATTCCTACTGCTTTGCACTTTTGTAGACGGCACTTCTGACACTTTCTCCTCATATACATGTCCATCTCACAGTTTCCTCCATTTTTACACTTGTATTCAGCATTTTTAGTGATACTCCTTCTGAAGAAACCTGATGATATATGCAGAATAATATTTCAGATTTAAAACCAATATTAAAATTATTATATGAATACCAGTAACTTAAGATGCTTCTAGTTACACAAATGTATTTTATAGATCATAGTAAAAGTTTTATCTAGGCTGAATTTCTAACTTGAGTATAATTGGTTAGTTATCAAATGTTGCATATTCTGTTTTCCTCTAAGTGGGTTCATATGTCATACTAAGTTAAAGTCAATTTTATATATTTTGTTAACCCATAAGCCATCATTTACCAACCACATAGGCTGAAGTACATACAGTAGACTACACCTAAGTCATGGTAGTTTATCATGCTATTTGGACCAGCTTGGCTTACATGTTGTACTGCATTGCAATGTAATTTGTTGGCCATGGCTTAGAGTGTTCTGTCATTCCAGCCACAATAACTTGTCATCTTTGGTGCATAGTTTCAAATATGTGGTCCTGTCCGATCATGGCTAAACATTAAATAAATCCAGTTGCCTTTTGGAAAAAAAAAGCACCTTTGAATAACCATGACCTGGATGATTGAGAGTCTCCATAGACAAACTCCAACTAAGCAATAAATTAATGCTCATGCATGTTTACTAAATAAGGTTTTTAGTTGAAACTATCATGCAAAGGCAGACAAGAATTATCTCTATTCATTACTTAACATCCCGGTAGTTTAGATTTGTTTATCTTGACAAATTGGTTATTATCAGATCATTCTGCTGTTACTTCTTTGACTATAACTAACTATTATTCTACAGTTTGTACAATACACTGTAGTTTCTTTTCTAATCCTTTTTAGATATTTTAGATTTTTTTTTCCTTTTTACCCTAATTAATTGGGACTTTCTTTTTTATTTGATTAGTTGTGACTGAATAAAAATTGATTAAATGATTGATTTATTTGATTGCAAAGGCACCCTTTTCAGTTTGAGCAGGTTTTTGAAAACTAGATTTCCTTAAGTACAATATTTTATACCATATAGACTTTTAAATCTACAAAGATATCTTCTGGAGAAATATATTTTCCCCCAATTTAGAATAGAATGCTTGCTACTCTGCTCTGATTTGTTACAGAGTGCTATTTCTAACAAGGTTCCTATATATATATGCATAGAACAATTGCTCAATCTTTCACTTGTGTGACCAATGGAGTAGATAGCTGTAGCAGATTATTGCATGATATTAAATACAAAAGCTAATCCAGGTAAGAAAATTTTCTAGTCCTAGCAAGATAAATGCACTAGAAAGGAATTATAAGATCAAGACACCTCCCCTGAGGTGTGGGAGCTTTGTGCCTTCCTGACTTGATAGTGAAGCAAACCTACTTCTGAAGCTTTTGTTAAACAGTGAATGATCTTCTTACATAGCTCCATTTGTTGACTTATTTGTAATCACACAACCTTATTATAGTGCTACTGACAGACACTTATGAATCTAAACAGCATTTCTCAACCTTGGCAACATTAAGATACATAGACATCAGTTCCCAGAATTCTGAGAGAATAGGTAGCCAGGGAATTCTGGAATTTGATGTGTGTGTGTGTGTGTGTGTGTGTCTTGATATGTGTGTGTGTGTGTGTGTGTGTGTGTACGTACATATACATATACATGTCTTAAAGTTGCCAAGGTTGAGAAGATCTGAACAATGGGTCTATCTCTGGTTAAGTAGATGAATTCTATATAAATAGTTTGCTCTATTTTAAAAAAATGTGTCCTACCTTTGCAGCCTTCACAAGTCAGGGCATTATAATGGTACCCAGAAGCCTTGTCACCACAGACAACACACAGCTCCTTATCTTTTGTTCTTCCAGTGAGTAGACCCACTCGAGATTTCTTGGCTACAGGAATGTTTACCAGATCTGTGTCCTTAGTTTTTAAGTTATTAGAGGGCATTTTCCCAAGTTCATACATTACAGGAGAGTGCCATTCTTCAGATTGTTGAGGATAAAGACTAAAACTTGAATAATAAGGTGGTAAAGTGATTGGAGGCTGCATTGGGCAAAAATGCATAGTGTTGTACTGTGAGTAGGATGACACATCGGTATCTTTCGCTGCAGAAATAATTGGATCCGGATGTATACCTCAATAAGAACACAAGATATATTTCTAAGTCAGTCTTCCAGGAACAGCTATTTTCACTAAAAATAAACATTGTCATTTTTTTCCTTCTTGTACATTCTTGCAGTGTATTGCTCAGTGTGCTTGGATGGGTCTAATTATAATGAGACCTTGGATTAACAAATTTGTAATATGAAGTGGATGCATACTTTATACGCAACACATAGGCCAATTAGTGCTGGATTGTAGGGTTGTGGTAGGGGCTGGAGAACAATTTCTATACTGCATATGAAACTTTTCCCCAGGATTCAGAGGCCTGCTTTTCCATATAGAAGGCACTCTTTAAAAGTAGAAGGGAAAGATGCAATGGAAACTGCTCTCTTGTCTCCTCCCCTCCCTAGGAGAGAGACTACTCAGCTTTCCAAAGAAAAGCCTCTCTCTTTCCCCGTCCCTCCCCACTCCTACCCCAAAGATATTTACACAGTAGAATAAAAATGGTTGTGTGCCCATCTAGCTCTTGATTCTAAATATTGAATTGCCAGTTGCTAAAACTGCATGAGTACATTTGCTCATGCAGTTTTCACATATAAATATTGCTAGACTGCAAAGTGGGTGGATTGTATTGTGTGAACAGAGTCAATGAGTTTGAAATTATGATTAAATGTTTCCTAGTGGACTCAGTGCAAAAGTAGTTGCTGTATTCATTTTTCAGTATAAATATTTATAGGAACCATTTTAAAAGTACAGTGCTGAAAATCTGAAATTACTGCTTTCTTACAGTTGTTATGCTGCAATTTGATTCAACTAATAAAACATTCTGTTTTTACCAAATAAACATTCTATCTCTGTCTTCCTTAAATGTATCTGATACTTTAAAAAGCCATTGAAACTAGTAGCTTTGCTAAATTTCAATTATTATTAATTTATAATTTATAATTATAAATCTTACATAGTGGCATTACAAGGATTAATAGATGCAAATTCCTTCAAGCAATATCAAATCAGATTATTTCTGATCTGATCTTTGTAACCTTTTCCTCTGTTTTTATTCCCAGATATTCTCATAAACTAACCCAGCCATATTTTAGACTAGAATGAAGACCAAACTTGTATTTAGAATATAATCAGTATGTCATACCAACATTGGGTTATTTAAACAAATTATGGTCAAATGAATGAGTAAATTTGTTCTGAAAACACAATAAATAAATGGTACAATATTGTTTTATACAATTATCTTAAATTCTTTTTCTTTTTCTCCTATACAGGTAGGAGGAGTTGTCAGTGGAGTAGGACTGAAGAAATATGAGGTTGGTGTTTGTCAGGATAAATGTATATTATATCATTTTTAGTGTGGAGGACAAAAACAACGTATTTAAAACTTAAAGTCTTTGTTACATCATTTGCATTCATAAAGAACTTTTTAAATGTAAGCTATAGACTACAAAAGAAAGATTTATTTTGATTTCTAAAGAACCATTAAAGCTACTAGCATATTAATTCATTAAAGAAGATTATGTAAGAATCACTAGTTTTACCTAGTTAGTAAGTGATCTTGGTTATCTTTTTTAAATCAAATAAACATTGCAATAATGATAATAATATTAATCAAAATATGGGGGCGCGATGGCTCAGTAGTTAAAGATGCTGAATTTGTCAGCTGGAAAGCTGACAGTCCTGGTTTAAGACCCAAGTGCTGTGCAACAGGGTGAGCTCCCATTATTTGCCCCAGCTCCTACCCTCCTAGCAGTTCAAAAGCATGCAAATGCAAGTAGATAAATAGGTACCACTTAGGTGGGAAGGTAACAACATTCTGTCTGCCTTGGCGTATAGTCATGTTGGCCATATGACCACAGAAGTGTCTTCAGACAATGCTGACTCCCTTGGCTAAGAAATGGAGATGAGCACCGCCCCCTAGAGTCAGACATTACTGGACAGGGGAAACCTTTTCCTTATTAATCACAATATTATTCACAACTGTGATGTTGCATTATCAAATTATCAGAAGTTATTGTACTGGAGTCTTAATATTATATTTCAATTTCCCAAACCAAGTACTCTACATGTTTTAGAGTATTTTCAACCTACCTATGCTGATTGGGGCAAGATGACAGCTGTAGTCTAATATATCTGGAGGCCACCAGGAAGGAGAAGATTGGTCTACCACAAATCAAAAACAAGAAAATCCAAAATCACCATATTAGAAATTATTGTGCAGAGTAAGAAAATGCTCAGTACGTAGTTCCAAGCTGAATTAGTTATACACAGAAAAAGAAATAATAGTATTTGGATGTCTTAGGTTGTAAACATCAGTGTCTAGGCATGGTTTCATTATAAGTGCTATAAAATGATGTTATCTAGTATTAACAATAGCAAATGAATAAGTTGGCATAATATCTTACCTTTTAAGAGCATACCAGTTTGACAATTTAAGTAGAGTTCCTGAAAATTTTGTAATTTTGTAATATGGTTTTTCTTCTGCTTTCTTAACTTCAAAACCTCTAATCACAAATGATAAGTAAAACTTCCTCTGAGAGCAGCCAAGGAAACAGTAGGGCAGAGGTTACACAGTTTACTGATTAACTTTATTATGAGAAATAAGTTGAGAAAATAGCTATGTCCAGCCCAATTTGGTGAAATTTAAAAAAACTGCTCTCAGAAGAAGCACTCATAACTATAGGCTTGCCTGTTGTATTATTTCTTATGTATTGTTTCTTGTTTTTCTAACGAATTATAAAAATACCGCTTGCTAAAATAAGCCTATCAACCAATATATTATAATTCACAATGGAAAAAAAAATATAAAAACTTATTCTATCCCTAAGGCAAGGACAACTGAAACCATTACTGAAACTGCTGTGGGAAATGAACCACTTCATCAAGATGCCTCACTGTAACAGCCAGCAAGTCAATATGACAGTGTTGTAATAGGTCGATAGCTTGATATCAAATTATGTTTTCCTCTTGGGTTTGCCAGAGTTGTTTCTAGAGAAGGACTGCTCTTTGCCTCATGGGAAAACACATGTTATTCTTCCCCCTCCTATCAAGATAAGAGATCTATTGGGATAATCACCTCCGTGTTAAAAATATAAATGACTTGATTCAAGCATGTTTATAAGCAAGGAAATTCTGGAGGGGGGTTAGGGGCTTTTCATCATGTCTCAAGTTGGCCAAATGCTTTATGCTGTTGCTGGCCATCAGTATGTTCCAATCTCCTTTTTGTGCAATGCAGTCCTGCTACCAGCTGGGCTCCTCTCATCTCACTGGCCAATGGTTCTGCTGCCATGGGGGGATATAACATGTTAGCTGCCTGCCTCTGACAAAAGGTGAGGGAGAAATTAACTCCTACCAAAAAGAATCAGCGTTCAGAAAAACATGGTGAGGAATACTGAGGAGTTACTGATTAGCATGGCAAAAATATCCAAAGAAAATTATTACATTTACTATATAGCTTATTTGTTGTACACATATGTCCAAATAATGCTACCAATGTAATATATGAAAAAAAAATACTATTTACTCGAACTACTTTACTGTTCCTTATATAAAAATTGTTGTATACTTAAAGCAATATATATATATATATATATATATTATTTATTTATATATATAAAATAAAAGCAGGTTGTATTTTATACGCTTTCAGAAAATCTTTTCTATTCTAAAGCCTGATGTCACCTGCTCATTTCTTGCAAAACCCATCTATTTTTATCTTTTGGCTAAGTGATGGGATGCCCTTATATGCTGACAGCTGAAAATAGAGATGCTGTGACAAACAGACTAAAGGAAGTATTATGAGGAAGATGGAAAGATAAACAGCTGAGGAGAAGAGGCAGAGAGGAGAAGTAATACAGACATTCAAAGAATGCAGAAGAATCGCAAAGGAAAAACAGTTAACACCCCCTCCCATCTTCTCCATTGTCAAGACTTCACTCCAGCTCCCCACATTCTTTCATGTATAACAGGGCTGTCAAACTCCCAGCCCACGGGCTGGATGCATCACACACTGGCCACACCCACACCTGGTTTAGCGAACGGGAAAAAGTCTGATACGTCACGTGACGATGCCGTGACACCATGAGTTTGACACGCCTGATCTATAAATATATTTTTAAGCCAAACCAAGCCAAGCCAAGCCAAGCCAAGCCAAACCAAACCAAACCAAACCAAACCAAACCAAACCAAACCAAACCAAACCAAACCAAACCAAACCAAACCAAACCTAAACAAGCATTTATGAATTTCTCACATGATATGTATTTTGATTAAATGAAAATGTTGCTGAATAATGGGGAAAGAGATTTGGACAGGGCCAAGAAATAGAACTGGTTGAACCACAGAGTTGATTGAAGAGAATACTTGTGGTTCAAGTTTAAACGCAGGGTTAAATACCAGTGGGGTCCTTGGTACTCTCTGAGCTTGGTGGTTTTCCTTCAGACATTTCATTGCCAGACTAGGTAACATTAACAAAATATTTCCAAGAAATCCACCAAGCTCAAAGAGCACCAAGAACCTTAGAATGGTTGAACAGCTGAGGAGTCTGAATTCTTGAATGTTCAGTAATTAGACTGTAACCTTTTTTACACTGAGCAAAGCACTGACTGATACTTGCTATCCAGGATTTCAGATAGGAACTTTCTAGTGAAGGACACAAGTGGGATCTTTTTCTATATGGCAGGGGTGTCAAACTCATGGCGTCATGTTGTCATCACATGATGTATCATGACTTTTTCCCCTTCGCTAAACCGGCGGTGATCAGTGTGTAACGCATCGGGGCCATGGGCCGCAAGTTTTACACCCCGTCTAGACAGTACATGTGTTCTCCTATTGCATTAATAGTGCACTGTACCACTGAATTGCCTTATTTTCTTTAATTTTCTTTAGTTACTTACTATGTTATTCATTCATTTTATAGCATTGACAAAAACTAACTGGGGGCATTTCTAAAAATAGTCAGTTGGTTAAAATGATAGAGAACCTTATTTATTTATTTGTTTGTTTGTTTGTTTGTTTGTTTGTTTATTTATTTATTTATATCCTGCCTTTATTATTTTTTACAGATTACTCAAGATGGTGAATATCAATTGTCTCTTGCTTTCTAGCCTGGTGTCTTAACCACTAGACCAAACTGACTCTCTGTTAGCTTTCTTTCATTATAAATATTGTATTTCTATTAATGTAAGTTCTGATTTACCAAATAAATTAGGATCTTCAGAAAGAGAAAATCCATCTGCTGAAGATAGCTGGGGATGGTTGATCAAGTTCATCTCCGATGCCATAGAATCTTTAATGTAAGATTTGCAAACAGCAATGAAACCTAATTAAAAAAAATAATATTAGTAAAAAAAATAATTCTGGGACTTGCTGATCAAAGTAGAATGCTTATGGAAAAAGAAATTTATTGTTATAGCAATTGTGACTGGAGCCCTTGGAGCAATACTTAAAGCATATCTAGAAATATTAAATTTATCAGATGTTAATTTTACAAAAAACAAACAAACCCCACTACCCTGCTTGGAACTGCCTATATTGTTTGAGTCGTCTTAATAATTCTTAGAACCTTGGTTAGGACTTGACAGCAAATTTAAAACAAGCCTTATAATCTTCCATGTGGATCATCCCCAGTATGTAATACTATAATTTGATTGTTTTCAATCTAAGAGACTTCCCATTTTTAAAATGGATACACTTGCCTAAACTCATACTGGAAAGCATTCTTGTCAGGAACCAAATTGTTGTGGGGCAATATGCTGACTCTGTAAACCGCTTAGAGAGGGCTGTAAATCACTATATAGCGGTATATAAGTCTAAATGCTATTGCTATATTCATTAAGTCTTTCTCCATCCCCTATCCATATGCCATTATCCATGAAGGCATTCTCAGTTACTGCTATTGTAGGCAGTGTTGAAAGAAAGCTGTTTTAGATTATGATAGCCCCAAAATTAGGAATTTGGTAACACTTTTTCTGACACATTTTATTTAAAAATAATAACCTTTCAGGAACTCTTGTTTACTTCATCAGAAGCTTAGTCCATATTGGTATAACATGCTTCAAATAGATTCATATTTTGGTGGAAATATTCCACACTTTGAACAAACTCATCTATTCACTGTATTTATTAGCCTTCATCCATGGGCTACTGTATTTAACGTGTCTTACAGTCAAACATCAAAGGATTGGAAAATACAAAGTTACTGGAACTGTTGTGGTGGACGTTAGAATGTCTGAACTGAGATATAATCTAACATACTATTCACAGGCTCTGTTTTGATAATATTTATCTGACATTTCCAGCATCATGTATATCTACTAATATTATATTAATATTGTATTATTACAGTATGTATTATAGGCAGCAATTCAATCATATTTATACATTTTGATCATGTGAACTAACTTTATCTCATTGTAAAGGTGGGGTAAACAATAAATTAGCAAATATTCTGAAAATAATTCTAAGTACTCATTATTTCCAAGATATATATTTATTGATTGTTGATCAAGTAAACTCTATGAATATTTACTTGAGAGCCTAATACATTCAACTGGGCCATTTCTATATAAGTATAACATTTCACTAGACATTAGTACTTCCATATTCAAGATTTTTTCAATCTTGCATCTCTAGCTGTATATGAACTACAATTCCAATCCTTTTGCAATCTTAGAAAAAAAATCTGGGAGATGTAAACCTCACAAATCTGAAGATACATGATTTACAACATACCACTTTGGCCATGTACAGCTGTTTTATATTAAAATCAAATTAAAATTTACACTTGTATTATTACACAATTGTCTGTTAATACTGTTTACATAAGAGAATCCAACTTTCTTTGCACAACTATTTATCTCTATGCAAGCTTTCTATTACTTTCTTTATATGAATCTTTATGGCTTTTGCCTAGGAAGTGAGGCCATATTCTGATTAGTTGAGTTTGCATCCTGGATTGTTTCATCACTATTAATCAAATTAATCTCACTTGGCTGGGTTCACAAATTATGCCAAACCAAAGCCAGGTAAGCTACATTATGGCTTAATATGTGTGAATTCAATCCATATATTTCAGTTTTGTTCATTGAAATTTATTGAAATGTGAGTCAATATTGTTAGAGTATGCAATCAGATTAATTCGTATTTTTAACTTTGGATAGAAATATTCATCAATTAAGCATTTTCATTAAAACATTTATTACAAAAGGTAAAAAAAATGGCTGTTGTACTTAAGGTGACCCACCATCTTAGATGTACTTAGCATTACAATCATTGGCTTCATTTGTGTTCTGATATTTTATTATAGCCTCTATGTATGGTGTTGTGCTGTTGCCCATATTTTTAATTTTATTTTAAAGTAAGATAAACCCATGAGAAACTAGTGAATAAAGAATGACACTTTCTTAGAGTATTTGACATCCAATTAAATGTGTCCCTTTATCAACCAAAATAATAGCACTGCCAGGTGTCAGGGCTATGTGATCATTATCAGATCAATGCTGGCCTATGAAAAATGTTTATACTAAGAAAGTAATGTAAAGACAAGTTTTATATTTCCTCTTAAAAGAGAAATAAAAGTATATAATGAACAGTAATGATGAGGTACTTAGTGATATTAAAGTCATTCTCACAAGTATTTTTTTTAAATATTAGAGGAAAGAAAAAGGATTATCAGAACCACTGAATTGGAAGTGGCTATTATAATAAAGAAAAAATCATTCCACCCTTGTCAATAAAATTAATGCAAAAAGAATACTAAAAGGTGATTTTGCATTGTCAGTTGCGCAAGAGCCATGATTGTGAATCCATAATAATTATTTTTTTTGTTTTTTTTTCCTTTCATATTACACACCATGCCAAAACTTCACATTCTGGGATCTGCACCAGAAATATAAAACAAATATCAAATTTCATCAGGACGCTTGCTAAATTTAATGAAAAAATGATCATAAGCAAATTTAAAAGTTTATTTAATATTTAATCAATCATAAATATATTTTGACAATGGAAAAACAGTGCTTTGGCAGTTAATCTTCACAGATTAACACAAATTCTAATTTTTAAAAAAGGAGTCCTTTATCATAAACTAAATAAATAGTAATGCTGTTTTTCACTTTATTGCAAATTCTTGTACAATTCACATGTTAGTCAAAACTTCCAGTAAGACGAAATGAATGAAATTGCAGAAAACAACACACTCAAAATTATGAGTTATCCAAAGTACAAACATTAATAAATAGCAACTTACACCTGATACCTTGCTCTGTTCATAGAATCGGCAGTTTTGCATCAATTGAAGCTTTTAATGATTTTTCAACAGGAACATTTTTGTTTTGATTTTCACTTTCGCAGCGTTGTTCAGTGAAAACATGACCACTTTATCTGACTTCTCCCCTCTTCATTGACTCAGTTCTGCAGTAGACAAAGTTTACTCATTAACAGTACTTTCTTTCCTGTTCTATCTAAATAGGCTTGAAATACAGGAAATTTATAAAACTGGATACAGCACAGTTCCTGGGCAGGATATGTTGCTTATCGTGATTGGTTGAAGATTCTTATTGGGCAGTAACTAAAAAGTATGTTGACAAATGCCAGTTTATGCTTCTTTGAATGAGACAACCAAAAGGTCTATGAGATCAAGGCCAAGTGGAATTCCAGGTATTGAAAGGCAGAAAAGTGCCAGAAATAGAGCAGCTATGTTTATGCCTATTTAACAACTATTTAATTGTAGCCTAAATATTCTGAAAACAAGTTATTTATCATCATACTGATAATCATCACAGTGATAAGATTTACCACCAATATGGATGCCATCCAGAAATGTCAATTAAAACTTCTACAATTCCCGTCTACATAGCGACAGCTAAGAAATGTACACATTCATCTTGCACTGAGATTAAGAAAGATTTAGCCTAACAAATGTGTCCTAACCTCTAGTTGGTGAATGTTTATGTACATTTATTCATTCTTACAGAACTCTTTAAACTATTCCTGTATGAAATGTGTAAAGCATAGATCATTATCAGAAGATTATAAGGGCACGGCTGAATCAAACCAAACATGGATTATTCCAAAACATAGTTGCTAATTAAATGCCAGGTCAACAGGACATGAACAAAATAGTACCCTTTTACTTCAGATCTCAAAAAACTGTTATTGAGAACAGATCTTAATAGATAGAGCTACTTCCTCAGAAATCTATACAATTCATAATTTATGAATGAAATTCATGCACGGATTCATACACACCCTCACACACTTGTGAGCATATGGGGAGACAGGAACTATAGGAAAGGGGGAAATTTAGCTTGATAATGTCTGTTTCTTTCTGATATGTAAACTGATAAAATGGAATACATTGGAATGGAACTCAAAGAAATCAAAATTGTATATCAAAATAACATTTTAAAATATATTTTGGTATCCTGTCATTTTGAAACACCCCTCTATAATTGTAAATGTCTGCTTTTACATTCTATTCTATTCTTTTTTTCATATGAATGCAGTTAGTCTGTTAAGTATCAGATGAATTCCAAATCATAACATAATATTATCTTTTAAAATAAATTGCTGTTTTATTTCAGATGGTGCCTACTATAAATTATTGATCTCATTACCATCTTTAATTCCTTAGTCATTACATCTGATATCAGCTGCTTCCCAGAGTTTCTATGAATTTCTCATCTCTCAATGCTGTACACATAATGTGCATTTGCATGACATTTTGTTTGCAATCTAATCTATAATTTATGAATTCTCATTAGGAATTAAATATGATAGTGGTAGTATATAGTATGTGTTAAAAAGTGAAAGGAAATATTGTGCAGAATTTTGACTTGGTTTTCAAGGATAAAATAGTTTATGACTTTCAAAAATAAGTGCAACATGAAATCTCTTTTAAACATTTACTGCATATGCTTATTTTATCCATTTAATCATTGACTTAACTATTGCTCCATCTCTTCAGTACTTAGGTCTTTAAAGTCAACAGATAATAATGTGAAATAAATAAAACCTTTGTCACTCACTGCTACATAAGATTTTACGCAACTCCCCTAAAAATAAGAAACCTTTGTACAGCCTGCCAGTAATATAAATTGTATCACAAAACAGGTATTCAAATCTGATTTGGAAAACTGTACTGTTTACAGAAATTAGCTAGATATTCAAACCTCTTCTGAAGGCAGTTATTTAAGTCTGCATTTTATCATTGTTATTATTGTTGTCTATCACACATTCTTCTACTGTTTATTTCCAGCGTTAATAGTTGTGTGATGTTATCTTTGTTTCTTTCTGTGCTGCTTAATTAATTTCAATACTATTCAAATTATCTATTGATGGTGTTTTCTCTGGAGTATTCTAGTCCAGTGCCTTTATTTTATTATTTATTCATTTTCTATACCCGTTTTCTTCAAAGTCATTTCTTCGAGTATTCTCACCAGGCAAATCCACCCAAAGATGCAATGGTGTTTGCTAGTTTTATGGCTTGATGTTGTTACACTAACAATTACTCTTTTTAAAAAAAAAACTTTTTTACATCACTCTATAAGGAGATTCAAGGCATGATATGAAAACGACCTAGAAACAAGGAACTTCAAACCTTTGTTTCTAGTACGAAGGCAGAATGATCTTGCATTTAATTTATAATGAAACAAAACTGAACAGTGGTTTTAATGATTGGGATTACAATGGGATTTCCAGTGCTGCATATTTATTTATTTAAAAGCATTTATATACTGTAGCTGCTCATTTTAAAATCAACTCTTGATGGCTTACAACCCATAAAACAATATATACAGTCATAAAACCAACCATATGACAAAAACAGAAAAAAAACATATGGCATATAGGAACAGAAGTGAATATTTATGTTTCAGGGAGAAGGAGAAATATTAAGAAGACATGGATGTCTTAAGCATCTTAACTCTCCCTGTCAGGGAGATCAAGAGATTGGGTCTGTTGTACATTGGCAGAGCTTCTGGGGCCATACTTCCCTGGAACACTGCATTATGAAGGACAGGACACAAGACCCTTTAGTCTAGGTTTATCTGGATGAAGGCCCTTATGAAGAAAAGAACATTCTGATGCGTAGAGAAGGTCAGTGATAGAACTGGAAGTATATGAATCTTTGATTCAGAGGGAATTGTTTTGGATACACAGAACAATATTTGGTTTCATTTGGTCTGAATAAAGGTATTTGACTTGACTGGTATTTGTCTCATATAATTCAATCTTAGATTAATAAATTGTGTATTTTCTTTTTGTATCCTTATGCACCTTAAACCATAGTGTGCTGTAAGTAGTAGTGGCTTTTAAACTGTGAATTTAACTCAGGTGATTGTTTGCAGTCTCCTTTATATTGATTTTCTTAATGATAATTGGTACATTATTTAGTATTTATATTAGTGAGAGTATTGGGTTGCAGGATCCAACAAGATTCTGGGACACATATATTTATCTTCGTTTGCGAGAGTACTGGGTGTTTTACCTGGAATAAAGTGAGTGCTGGAGTTATTTGTAACATATTTAACAGTCAATTAAATTGAGATTTCAGTCATATTAGATGTGCTAGTGAGGAAGTAAGAGTGGAGGCTATTGAGGGGATATTCAAAATATATATGGCCAATTGGCCATGTTTCTTTCAGCATTTTAAAACCCCTTTTCATTTTCTTCACACACATTCTTTATTCCCTCCTCAGAGATATTATTTTACCAGATAATTTTTTACCAAATATTATTTTACCAGATAATATTTCATTTAGGGATTGTTACAGACAATTCAGTATAGATCCTATTTTTCAATACATATTTATATCTTTGTAACAGTATTAACTTTTGAATAATCTTTCTACAGTAAATAACCTGTATGTTCACATTGCAACTCAGCTGATTGCTGCTTTGGCTTATCTCCATTATTTCCTCTCCAGAAGTCTGGAATAAGAAAGAACAAGCTTTGATCCTCTTATATTTGACATCCTTTCAGATATTTAAGAGTGGTATTGTGATAATTTAGCCATCACTTTCACTTTTCCTTCATTTTTCATAGGGCTGCTTCTAGTCGCCTGATCATTTTTATTGCCCTGCCTTTCTCTGAATCCTTGGGGTTCTGATCAGTGCAGAATCCTTGCAATGAAACCTTTAAAGTGGAATTATTATTTCTTACCATTTGGAAATTATCTTTATGTTGATGCAGTCTAAAACTGGACTTGATTTTTTTGCAATTATATCACAGTACTGGCTCATATTCAGAATGCAAAAAATGGTTATCCACCATTTCTGATTTTTCCAAAGTTTTCAATTTCTGTTATTCGTAGGACTATCATCTGGTTTACAAACTCTTGACTGAAGTTGATTTTAGAAGGCCATTATTATTGATTACTTTTGAAAAAAAAAAGAGGCTCAATCCTATCATGGGAATGTTATAAAGGTAACCCAGAGAACATGAGGAAAATTGGGAATGTTGCCTCTAAAGAACTTCTGATTGACTCAGGTGACTATATCCACATAGTTTTCTTGGCAGAATTGTGGCAGTAATTCTGGAAAGTTTTTGGCTTCCCAATTTAATCTATAGCACTGGACTTTCCTGATAATTTTCCATCCAAGTCCACCCTGCTTAGCCTTTTGGAGCAGAGTTCACCTGGGTTCTGCCAAATGCTGTCAATCTATTATATTTAGGACTTAGCACATTTTCATTATGCATGGTTTGCTTCAATTGATTTAAAAAAAACAATAGGACATAAAGAAACACCTTCCGATTTTCACATTGTAGAGGATGTTCATAAATGGTACTCTTCTCTATTTCACCATAGTATGCTAGAAGAGACCCCCTTCACCAACCAGTCCTAAAAAACAGATAGATCTGACTGATGAAACATTGCTACATAATGTAAAGCTGTACATTTGTACCCAGAAATTATTGCCATTACCTTCAATCTACATGAGGAAATATAAGATGGCAGCTTTACTGTATGATCAGTGTATGAGCAATTTGAAAAATGAGCAAGCTGTATCACTCACAATGAAACTTTATTAAAGGCTATATAACAATAAAACTAAGATTGCCATCATTTATTGTGCAGTGATAAGAAGTGTGAGTACTTTTAAATATTTGGCTATATAGTGCATCCATTCTGGCATTTATTAAGAAGCCTATTATAAAGTAATTGACAGTCCAAGAGATTACTGAAAAATTCCTTGAGGCACTACCTTAACGCAGTTGTGGGTTTGTGTCTTCTGAGAAAGATGAGGGCTAGACCATTTCAAGCTGGAAAATAAAATCAGCA
This sequence comes from Oxyrhabdium leporinum, assembly GCA_032468155.1. Taxonomy (NCBI): domain Eukaryota; kingdom Metazoa; phylum Chordata; class Lepidosauria; order Squamata; family Cyclocoridae; genus Oxyrhabdium; species Oxyrhabdium leporinum. Next base: position 76,917 of record JANHFL010004888.1, read on the forward strand.
AGCTAAAATCAGATGGCAGAAAGTTAGAGCAGATTAAAGAAAAGAAGCTGGAGAACAAGAAAACCAAAGAATACCTTGAGGAAAAATATTACCTGGAAACAATAAAGATTAAGGAAGCACTGGAAATAATAAAAGAGCAAATAACTGCTATATACAAGAAGATCACCAGATATGAAACTTGAATTGCATACTATAGGAAGAATCTTTAATTTGAATCAGATCAGAAACATTTCCACCAATCCATCAATAGAGAGACTGTAGTGAACCAGCCAATACCTGACAAAGAAGAAACAATGCAGTTCTGGATGCAGCTATGGCACGACCTAAGGAATTATAATAAGAATGCAGCTTCTATAGAAGAGATGAATAAGAGTTAAAAAAACACTGAAATGAAAGAATTTGTGATAACAGCAGAAAGGGTGGACAAAGGGGCAAGGAAGATCAACAGTTAGTCAGCACCAGGTGAAGATGAACTGTATGATTTTTGGTTGAAACATCTGACTGGTCTACACTAACTCATTGCTAAGCAAAAAAGACACATAAAAATAAAATAGCAGGCAAAGTAGATAACAACATCTGGCAATGTCTAAAATCAGGAAAAATAAAGAAAGACACAGAGGACTTAATTCTGGCTGCACAAGTTCAAACCCTAAGCAGAAATGCATACAAAACCAGAATTGAGAAGATAGCTAGATAGATAGGTATTTCTTGCAGATTTTCCAATGCACCATTGTTGCTACTTAGCTATGCTGTTGCTTTCAGTCAGTCTGTGCGATCTTCTTACAGCAGCTAACTAGGTGATCCACTGTTTCTTATGCTTCTTTGTAGGGAAGGCATTTACTATCTAATGTCCTCCCTACAAAGAAGCTGAAGAAACAGTGGATCACCTGGCTAGCTGCTGTAAGAAGATCACACAGACTGATTACAAGCAATAGCATGGCAAAATAGCAACAATGGTGCATTGAAAGATCTGCAAAAGTACCACATGCCTGCAAGAAAGAACTGGTGGGACATTAAAACAGAGAAAGTCATAGAAAATGAAAAAGCTAAAGTGATCTGGGATTTTAAATTCAGAAATACAAGCACCTGCCACATAACACCCCAGACTTAACAATTGTCAATAAAAAAGACAAAGAAGTCTGGATAGTGGACATGACAGTACCTGGAGACAACAGAATAGAAGAGAAAGAACTGGAGAAGATACAAAGACCTACAAATAGGAATAGAACAACTCTGGCAAAAGAAAGCAAAAGTAGTATCAATAATAATAGGTATCTTGTTCATAATCCCAAAACAACTTAAGCACCGCTTGAAAACCATTGACATTGATAAACTCATCCTCAGTCAATTGCAAAAGGCAGCTTACATTCTGTGATGATACCTTTAACACCATCCGACTTCCACATCTCCCTATCCAAGTCCTTGGGAAGGACTCAATAGGTGGATAAAAATGCCAAGTCCAGTTGACTGTGTGATGAACCATAATCTTCAAAACCAAGCTTTGGCTATCACTTTTATTTCATAAGGATAATTATGAGATTTACGTAGAATCCAGCTTTTCATGGAAGTAAAAGCAATCTTGATGCTAGCAGTTTGTAGCACTGTTTATTTTTTTAAAATATAATAATCATTCCTTAAAAAAACACAAAAGCATTCACTCAGTAGCAACATTTAATCAGAGGGATTTGTTGTTATTTTGTGTTTATTCAAAACAATTGTGTCAGTTTTGTCCTAGTCCATGTTCAAAACCAGTTTAATCTGAACAGTCGGGAAGGGATAGTATTTTCCACTGCAGCTGAGGGCAGCAAGCTATTTTGGAGATGCAATGTTCAGCTATGTAGCATAGAGTTGTCTGCCACAGATGTCAGTTATTTGCCATTGTAAATTATGGCTTTATATTTTTTTTAATGGAAGGGTTGGTCATCTAAAGCAGGATATTGTAGTTAATTTCCTATTATTCATATCATTAACTCTCTGATCCTTTTAAAGCTGAGTTCTTATATATTATCTCTGCTGTCAGAGATATTCCAGTGCCAGTTTGAGAAGTCAATTATTCATAGATAGAAGAAAGTGAGTATCTCAGTTTACCTCAGTCTTTTTTTTTTTTTTAGACTCTTAGCACATTTGCAGGAAGGGAAGGAGAAAGATCTGGACCTTAGGAATGGGGCACAAAATCAGCATATTTCTGAAGAATATGCGAGACTGGTATCATTAGCCTAGGATTCTGCCACAGGGAATGGAGTATAAGTCTGAAACTTGCAGCATTATCTGAAACTAACAAATAACCTAATCTTCACATTTCTCAAGAAACAAATTCTGATATGTTCCAGAAATGATATAGAACATATTTCAGAGTTTGGTTTGTGTTTAAACACCTGCTATCTCTGTTTCAATTTTATATCCAGTTGTGAATTCTGTATTTACATTGTTGCTTTTTCTTGTTCTTCACTTGAGACAATAAACTCTCTCAATCCAGTCAACTACCAACTATGATTGAATCTTGAATTGTACAGTTCTGACCCATTTGTTTCCAAATTCTTAATGCTTTAGCCCCTATCCCCAACCTACTACTTTTAAGTCTTTCAAATTAATTTAATTGAACTCACAACCTTCACAACATTCCTTCTCCTCCAAGTACACACTTCAGTCTCATCTTGTTTTTAATCTTTCATCTTTATTGTTTCTTATTGATTCCTAGGTTTATGTTGGCATAATCCACTTGTCTCTTTTATTTTTTCTCTAATTTCTCATGGCAATGGTGACTGTGTATTTGGGAAACAGCAATACTATTCCAAATATTTAGAATGAGGCAGTTTTGAATTAAGATATGCTATTTTATAAGACTGATCTTCAGTCTGATGAGAATAAATAGGAAAATGACAATTTAAATGAAGCTTCATTTTAAAACAATATTGTATTAGAAAAGAAGTACATTCCTAATGATGAAAAAAATCACTTGGAACATTTGAGTTTAGAGAAAAGGTAATAGAGGAACATTATAGACAATTTATAAATTTATGTAGGATGCTGAAAGAGAGAATAGGGGAACGTTTTCTCTCTCACTAAAAATATTAGAACCTGTAATTTTTCTATGGAACTGAAAGATGGAAGATTTCAAAAAAATAAAATGAAGACTTCCTCACACAGTAGTAGTCACTATTATACTACATAGTGATGCAATGCTACTTTAATAAGTTCTCCGCTTTCTCAAAAAGTTTAAAATAATATCACAAAGCTAATTATGTTTTTTCCCCTGCTGCATGTGATAATAAGACTTACTTATTATAAGGAAATATGCTCTAATTTTTATTAGAACATTTTTGAGGGTTTAAATGACTCAGTACATGATATTTAGCATTTTTATTTTCTAATTATGATTGAAAACATATTCTAATTATGATTGAAAACTATTTTTTCACTACCTATCCAGGATTTTTCTTGAAGAGAATACACTTAATTACCATTTATTTTCAAACATTAACCTCAAAATTTACTAGAAATTACATAGCTTCTGATATATTTAAGTATTTGGATGGAAAACATATCTTAATAAAAACACTTTTAATATAATAAGAGTAGTTCCAGACAAGTTTTATTATCATCCATAGGGCATTTCATTCCTTTCTAAGGAAAATGAACTCTAATGTATCAAAGACCCCTCCAAAAATTAGTGGTATCCCCAAAGAATGGAAGAATATATAATTAGTATGTTGTATCTCTATTGTCATGTTTTCCTATACCTTAAATATTGTTAAACAGAACAATTGAATAACAGGGCTCTCAATAAAATACACAATATAGCAGAATACTTCACTTGCAATTTTACTGATAGTGATAGCAGGAAAACAAAATAATCAGGTTAGAAGTCATGCAACATGCTTCCTGATATCTCTCACAGATTATGAGGAAAATTCTAAAACTTATTGCATATAAATCTGTTATAAGAGCTATAACAATCAGCACATTATTTTTTAAACAATAGACTCCTGGAAATACATTGACTGCTTACATAATGTCAAGTGAATGGGAAAATAATATGTATAAATCCTTTGAGAGAAAAGCAAAGGGCACAAGAATACATTTGCTGTTTATATGAAGGGATAATTTAAAGCAACTGTTCCTTGGGGTCTCTGCTATGCAGGTCTTTATTTTGCAAGAGAATATATAATAAATGTACAAATATATAATTCGGAAACAAAGAACACTGTAAATTCCCAAACTACTTGTTCCTGTCCCATGACTGAATTGCCAGTTATTACAGGTAGGCCTTGATTAGTACTGTGAAATGATTGCATTATTTGAATTCAAATAATATTGTATTATTTGATAATATAATAATAATAAAGTAATTTTATGGAAAATATGATAACTGGTTCCAGCTCCATGAAAATAGGCAATGAAAAATGTTTAACATAATGTTTCATATGTATGTTGCTAAAATAGTATAGTGATGGATAAAAAGAATATACTTATAATTTAAACTTGAGGTTAACAAAAGTCACAAGGTGGTTATCGAAAGCAAAATAAAAACAAATTCTACTGCAGATTCAGGTATTCCAACATCTTTTCCTATTTTAATATTGCTTTGACCACCCTCATCTTATTTAAACTGGGAAGGCAACATGAGCAGAAAAGCATTTTTTTTTCTCCAATACAAGTCTCTTCTTTTTTAAGCTTGTGTTGTTTTCCTGTGATGGGATCTTCCCCTTCTCCATTTTCCACTCACAAAGATTAGCAACATTTAAAATTCGAACCACAATTGTGCATGCACGAGCCTCAATTGCACAGGCACTAGACTCACATTAATCGAATTTGGGTTGCATTGAATACAGCCTAGTATCAATTTACAGTCTATGCTAAATTGAATATTGCATTATTTGAACTTGCAGAAATTGCAACCTCTCTGTATCTGTCCTGATTTGGCAACTACTTAAATATCATTTATCTAAGGGGTTATTTTTGTTCATGTTGGCTTCCCAGTTCATGAAGTACAGTATAAAATGACATGCTTTAAACCTCATTTGAAAAAAGTCTTTCCAATCACAGCATGTAAGGATTGTTCTTGGAAGAATGGTCCGAGTTGCTCCTATTTTCAATGGCTGGCAAATAACTGATATATTTCAGGTGGATTTGGTATGGAAAAGATATGGAATAGTACAGAAACACAATTTTATTTGGGGGGAGAATGTGAAACTTTAGCCCATTTGACCTTTGAGAGGAGATATGGGAGATACATGCAAACCATGGATGTAACCAGGACAAAAAGTAAATGATTTAATTTATTAATTTATATTAAATTAATATTAATTTAATATGCTTTAATCATGATCCGCTTTGATTACACTAAAAATTATAATTTAGTGACAACTTTTGGGTGGCTCAAAGGGCTGCATTCTGGATATTGAAGAAGCCCAGGGTTTTATGTTTGCCTCAATGAGTTCAGCATAATTGGATGATTAATTATACTAACACGTTGGTCTTCATTTATAGTTGTGCCTCATTTATTTTTCTATATAATTTTAGTTTGAGGTTGTAATGTGATAGTCAGATGTGATAATGGATAAATATTGTAACAATAAACTTATAGATCTAAGATTGTGAACCAATGGCAAATATATTTTTATAGGCATATATTTTTGGAGATGGACCATTGGAACTGATAACATAAAGAGTTAATAAATGGCAAAAAACCATACAGCAGGCTTTTTAAAACTGCATCTAAACAACCACTGCAGATATTCCTCATTTAATGACCACTTGTTCAGCAAGTGTATGACGCAACTGAAAGAGTTATTGTTATGACTGGATCTTGTACTTAGGGCCATTGCAAGCATTCCTATGGTTACATAATTGCAATTTGCAACCTTCCTTGATGGCATCCCATGAGCAAAGTCAATGGGGAAGCTGGCAAGAACTTGTAAGTTGTAATCATGTGAGGTCCTCACTTAATGACCTGTGTGGTCTTCATTTAACAACAGCAACTGGGACTTCTGGAATTGCAGCAGTAGTGTGGTTACATGATTTTTCAATTATATGTCACTTAACAACAGTTTCCAGTCCCATTAACAATTTGCATCGTTAAAGGACGATCACTATCTGTACAGTGTAATTTCAATTTAAACACAGTGCATCCTCCATTGTATATTACTATGGAAATAAACTGAGTAGAAAATTCTGCTTATTGGATTTTTACATGGTCACAATGTTTGCGTTGTGACTACGATTGCATTGCTGAAGAGTGGTGTATTAAAAACGTCATTTGTAGCAAAGCTTCCAGTGTTAAAGGACTGTGACTTTGCAAATCCAAGGGCTGATCATAGACACTACACACATCAGATGTATTTTTATTAATCCATTTCCTGTAACACAAGCTGAAAATGACTATGTCTTATAGCCAATCATTTGGCAGGATTAGTCAGGATAATATCATAAATTCAGATAGAGCTTGCTGTTATACACTGCTGGTAATGGTCACACAAACCATGGACACGTTTACAATGAATCTTGAAAGTTTCCATTTTCATACTGATAAACAGTCTGTTCTTCGACGTTGTGTTTCACTCCATTTTCCTTCTGCAATTCTTTCCTTGGCACTTCATCATGCTGAACAGTAGCGCCATATGTTTTCTTTGTGTTAACAAAAGTATCATTGTTCAGTTCAGTCTCTTCAGCCAGTTCATCTTGTTCAAGTATCCCACATTTCTCTTCATTCAGACTTTCTGGGTCAGCCCATTCCTGCTTCTCACCGGAAGCAAAGAGAGCATAAAATACCACTCCACTATAGTGCACTAACGCAGCTATTAGAAAGACATTTTGCCATTCTTCACGAGTCTAAAGAAATGACATGGGACATATTTCATGTAGATTAAATTTGTATTCCATTTTTCCACCAAAAATAACATTTAAAAAATTTAAACTTAAAATATATAAAGAAAAAGAGCTGTAGTTAAAATATTAAAACTCAGGGAACTAAAAACTTATCAAATAATATAATAAATAACATCACCTTAAAATAAATTGATTTTGTCAGCAAGATCTCTTTGGAGCCAAATGAAACTATTTTTATGCCAAAAGACAGCCTGGGCTACTTTAGTAGACAGAATCTAGGAGCATCTGCATAAAAGGCTCCTTTCTTTTGTTACTATCAACTAAGGCTGTGATAGTGGAGGAACCAACAGTCTTGATGGCAGGAAAATGTTATATTTTAAACCACAGAAATCTTGGAGCTAATAATCAGCATTCTGAATTGAGAGAGAGCCGTGGTGGCGCAGTGGTTAGAATGCAGTCTAACTCACTGTTCACTCCAGGAGTTCGATTCTGAGGTTGACTCAGCCTTCCATCCTTCCAAGGTCGGTAAAATGAGGACCCAGATATGCTGACTCTGTAAATAGCTTAGAAAGGGCTGTAAAGCACTATGAAGCAGTATATACTGTAAGTCTAAGTGCTATTGCTGTTGCTATCCTGGAGACAAACAAGTAACCAGTGAAGCTATTGTAACATAAGAGTCGCTTTCTAGGGCTAGTTAATAATGTAGCCATATTTTGAATCAGCTGAAAATTCTGAAAATTTTTCAATTCTACTTGCTGAAATAAAATCTCATATCCCCATGTTTTTCAAAATGACTAGGAATTGAAATTGGCGAAACTAATGATGGTTTAAAAACAATAACTGACTACCATGCATTTGGAAGTCATTTAGGAGAAAAATACATCTGAACATCATTACCTTATGTTTTGTCATTGCACCAACAATGAGAGGGCAGACCATTCCTGACAATGTCCCAACTCCGTTAGAGATGCCCATGAGAATGCTGGCGTACCGAGGTGCAATATCCAAATGGTTGACGTTAAATCCTGTAACACAAAATATTACATCAACAGGGTGTATTCTGTCAGCATGAGAATGACTCAAGCAGCTAAAAATGCAACTGCTTCTTTTAGGCTGATCCTTCTTGATCAGGAATGTACAAACTAAGTCTTCACTGCCCTCTGGAATTGAATTTAGTCCCTGAGAATTTCAAACATGGTTACCAAATAAGGCATAAGAAAAAAGGGATTAAATACATTAGGGCTAATTGTGTTAATTGGATTTAATTTAATATCAGTTAATTAAAGATATTTTAGTTTGGGTCCAAGCCTCAGCTTATTTTTTGAAGTGTGAACTCTGTGCATAGCCCTGGCTTCTCAAAGAAGGAAAATAATAAATAAAGCATAGAAAAAAACCCATTATTTTGAAAATAAGGCACTGAAAATATCATAATCTCTTATATTTTATAGACAATTCAAAGGTTTTAACTGTTCAGATGAAATTATATTACTGATTTTGAATATTTTAAATACATAAATAATAAAACAAACATTTAAGTAGTCAATCACTTACTACAGCATAATTGTGCTTCTTTTTAATATTTATGAAGTGAAAGTTTTATAACAAATTAATCAGTTTAAAAAGCCATTTAAGAATGTCAGAATAGCCTTTAATTAAAATTAAAAGTTAAGAGCCAAGATGATGGGTAGCCTAGGGATGAGAATATAGAAACAATAAATATCAATAATAATCCTGCTGATACTAAAATACTTCTACAATGTGTTTAACAGTTTATGTTTTACCTGAAATAGCAAATCCACTAAAGCCTACTGCTAAAACCAAGAATGAAATAGCCACACCTCTCGTGTGAGAATATCCAACCACCAAAAGTAAAGTAGCTTCCATCCCAAAACCTACAAAAGAAATGCATGGAGAAGGTTATTAATTCTTCAGAACCACTGCTTCAAGAAGTATTAAAACAATTTATTTATTTTAGATGTTGTTTTTAATTTCTTTTCTTAAAAATTAGTTCCAGACCATAATCACATACAGATTGGTTTCTAGTTTTCTCTGCTTTTTATAAAAACACCATGCCTCTAATTCTCATTCTCATTCTCTTCCCCCCCTCTCCCTGTGTGTGCACATGTAGGTGTTCATGGGCATGATGCAAGAATGTCAGGTCAGGTCATGGCACTGCTTTTTATTATTATTGCCATTCTTGCATACATTGTTTGATATCTATAAACTGATTACAGTGTGTAAGATTGAACCAACATAAAAGTCACAATAATTTCTCCCTCCCTCCCTCCC
>JANHFL010004889.1:0-11760 GCA_032468155.1 Oxyrhabdium leporinum
TATATATATATATATATATATATATAGAGAGAGAGAGAGAGAGAGAGAGAGAGAGAGAGAGAGAGAGAGAGAGAGAAGAACCCAGCAAATGCAATAATCTTTGATCAAAGACTGATACTATTTTTAGAAATATTTCACTAAAAATATTTAGAAAGGGGGGGTTAAGATACATAGTACAGTACATAAGCATTAAAAATAGTTAAGAGGAGGAAAAAAAACCCGATTGTGTGCTGCAGAAAGAATGCCTTCATCTTGAGCCACCAGGATTTTATGCCGTCAACAAGAAATTACCCAATGTGCAAAGAGAATAGTTTCAAATTGTTTGCAGAAGTGAAATGCTGTGCCATAAATAAACCATTTTAAATGTATAACAAATTATTAATACCCCCATTGAAAATCAAGCATTCCCATCTTGGAAAATACATTTCAAATTTACAACGGCACTGAAAAAACTGACATAACCAGTTTTCTCACTTATGACACTTGAAGTATTTCCACAGTCACATGATCAAAATTCAGGTGCTTGGCAACTGATATGTATTTATGACAGCTGCATTGTCCTGGGGTCATGTGATCACCATTTGTAACCTTCCCAGCCAGTTTCTGACAAGCAAAGTCAATGAGGGAAGCCATTTTCTTAATGACTGTATGATTCATTTAACAACTGCAGTGATTCACTTAACAACCAATGGCAACAACAGCCACAAAATAGGACAAAGCCCATTCACAACTGCCTCACTTAGCAACAGAAATGTTGGGGTCAATTGTGGTCGTAAGTCAAAGACAACCTGTATTGCTTCCAATTAAAAAAACAAGAACCTATTTCCCAAGATGTGGATGCTTGGTTTTCAATGGGAGTATTAATAATTTGTTATACCGGTACATTTAAATGGCTTCTTTATGGTATCTGCCCTTTATAGAATGCACTCCCTTAACCACCCCACCTCACAGAGTTGTTGTGGAGAAAATAGGAGGACGGGGGCCTTTTGTACAAATTAAATGCAGGACACAAATTGGGTAAGTTGCTAGCCAGGGGAGACAGCAGGCCAAGAGACATCTGAGGCTCCTTTGGCCAGTAATCAGCCAAAAATATTTGATTATTCAAGTAACCAAAATATTTGTAGCTATTTTAAAAGCTCATGTTTTGTGGAATGGGGGAATTGGGCTTGTCTCCTTTAACCCCAACAGGATGAGAGTTGGGGGAGAATGTGAGTTGTCTTTACCACTTACTCAAAAGTGAGCAATGGATAAGACTTAGTAGAATCATCACAGTGATGTATCTGGCATTGGTAGAAATAGAAACAACAGAATTACAGAATTGGAAGGGACCTTGGAGGCCTTCAAAGTCCAGTCATCTGCTCAAGCAGGAGGCCTCTACTGTTCCAGACAAGTGGCTTTCCAGTGTCTTCTTAAAAGCCTCCAGTGATGGAGGACCCACTATTTCTCAAGGAAAACAGATCTTTGGGATCTGAATTCTGCTTCTGCATCCCAACGGAGAAGTTCAGCTCTACTGTGTTGGGTGACAAGAATTGTTCCAAAGGGGGGCAGGAATGGAGAACTTTGGGATCTGAGATCCAGATTCTGCATCTTGCTGGAGGAGTTTGCTCTCTTCCAGGCATGGCAAGGAACAATTTGGTGGGCTGTGGTAATAGATCTTGAATCTTTGGAATCTGAGCTGTGTTTCCACAGATCAGAAGATCTTCTGTGGGCAGAAAATCCCAACTGTAAAGGATGAATGGAGAGGTTGCAAAAACATTTCATAAACTGTAGCAGACTATTTCTGTAGAGATACAAAAAAAACCCACATGAACTGGTCCACCTATTCTAATTTTTATTTGATTCATTTATTCAGAACTATTCTTTAGTATTCAGAGCAGTTACTAAGTGTGTAATTCTTAAAAGTAATCTGATTTGTATTTATAAATATAATAGTTTAGCTAAAAGCTGAATCTTAGTCTTGTCCATGTTACTTTGTAGAAGTGGTACTTTTAAAATCTTGGCATTGTTTGTGCTCTTTAATATTACCTTTTTATTGTATCACAAATGAAATACATTGTACTCTGCTGTGGTAAAACATGAAGTGAAATCCTGAAATTAAATCCTGGTTAAAATACAGTTTTTCTTTTAATCAATCACAATGTTTGAAGAAACTGAAATGACTCATTACTAGTTTAATGTTGATGCTTCATTCATTATCTGCTTGTTAAAACTCTGCCTCATACAAGCAGAGATTGTTGTGGGATAGTGTTGCCATGACTTCATAATATTTTCCTAAATATGCTTATTTTTATTTTGTCATTGCATAGCATTAGTGCTGGGAACAGGTTTTAGTATTAATTTATTCTTAGTCCATGAGAAAGTGGTTTATTAATAGAAATGCTTTGACTACTCTGTTTGAAAAATGTGTATGGTTTTATCATTACTGTATAAGTAAAAAAGCTTTAAATAATTTGTACAAGTATAATTGTAAACATGATATAATGGATTTTAAGATATGTTTAAATACATATCGTATGGGATTAAAATTCTCATAATCTTTTGGATTCTTCAATTTATTGCCGTTTTCAACCATTTTGTTTGCAATTTTCAATCTTATCTTTGCCACTTCCAGCTTATTTAAATAATGGATTGAAAATCTTGCTGGGATTTATTCTGGGCCTTAATATCATACTAGTGATTTTGTTTGTGTTATATCATCTTCATTTTCTTTTGTAGTACTATCTGTGACTTCAGATCTTGCATATTTTTCCTTGGCATGAAAAAGTAATTCTGGATCTGCATCTTTCTTGGTCTACCTTTCCTTTACCATATCAAAGTGCTTCAGCAATGCAGATTAGAAATTTGGCGCCTAATCTGTTAGCATATCATTGGGTGTACCTCTCCTACTGAACTGCTTCGGTACAGTATTTCATTAGCAATGACTTTGCAGTTAATACCTACGAGGTTGTCTTGTTCTGTCACCAAAGATACAGAATATAGGTAGTCCTCAACTTATAACCACAATGGAGCCCAAAATTTCTGTTGCTGTCTGAGACAGTTGCTAAGTGAATTTTGCCTCATTTTACGACCTTTCTTGTCATACTTGTTAAGTGAATCACTGCAGTTCAATTAACAGCACAGTTGTTAAGTGAATCTGGCTTGCCCACTGAGTTTGCTTGTCAGAAGGTTGGAAAAGGCGATCACATGCCCCCCCACCCCCGAGACATTGCAACTGTCCTAATTTGAGTCTGTTGCCAAGCATCTGGATTTTGATCACGCAATCATGGGGATGCTGCAGCAGTTGTAAGTTTAAAGAAATGGTCATGAGTAATTTTTTTTAGTAACTTCAGACGGTCACTAAATGAACTGTTGTAAGTCGAGGTCTCCCTCTGCAAGATAACAGAGTTGGAAGGGACTTGGGAGGTCTTCTAATTCAACCCCCTGTCCATTTGTCCGGAATCGTGTAGGGACTTTGGAGTTCCTATGTGTTTCCAGACAAATGGCTGTCCAGTCTCTTCTTAAAAGCCTCCAGTGATGGAGCACTCACAACTTCTGAAGGCAAGTTGTTCCACTGATTAATTATCCTTGCTGTCAGGAAATTTCTCCTTAGTTTTAGGTTGGTTCTCTCTTGGATAAGTTTCCATCCATTACTTCTTGTCTTGCCCTCAATGCTTTGAAGAATAGATTGTCCTGCTTTTCTTATTGGAAGGCTGCTATCATGTCATCCCTAATCCTTCTTCTGGTTAGAATAGACATAGTTCCTGCAACCGTTCATCATATGTTTTAGCCTCCAGACCCCTAAACATCTTTTTGCTCTTCTTGGCACTCTTTCTAAAGTCTCAACATCTGTTCTGTATCAGGGTGATATAACTGGACACAGTATTTCATGTATGGTCTTACCAAGGCAGTATATAGCAGTACTATCACTTCACATGATCATGATATTATTCCTCTGTTGGTTCAGTCTAGGACAGCATTGACTTTTTTGGAAGCTGCAGCACACTGTTGGCTCATACTTAAATCCTTGTCTGCTGGGATTCCCCGAACCCTCTTACAGATACTACTGTTACTACTGTTGAGCCAAACATTCAGCCTAGTCTATACCTATGCATTTGTTTTTTCTTGCCTTTTCTCACCAGTGAATTGCTGGATAGGGCCCAGTGTTCAAGTCCGTTGAGATCCTTTGTCTGTCAAGAACTTCTAAAGTGTTGGCTATTTCTCCTAGCTTGGTGTTGTCCACAAATTTGATGAGTTGCCCTTTTCTATCCCTTAATCTAAACCAGGGGTGTCAAACTCGATTTCATTGAGGGCCACATTGTGTTTGAGTTTGGGGGGGGCATGGCCAGGGTGGGTGTGGCCAGCTCAACGTCACTCGTATCGGGGGCGCCTCTGGTGGTCCGAGTGCTCTGCCAGCGAAAGGCTCCCAAGCTCCTTTTCTGCTGTGACGGCTTCCTGCAACCCTCTGCCAGTGAAAATGGAGCTTGGAAGGGCCGCACAGAGCCCTCCCTAGCTCCATTTTCGCTAGCAGAGGCACTGCAGGCCGATCCTTCACTGTTTTCAGGACGGCCCTGTGGGCCACATCAAAGCACCTAGTGGGCCGGATCCACCCCCACCCCCCCAGGCCTTGAGTTTGACACCCCTGATCTAAACTGAAGATGTTGGAAGAACAGTGGGCCTAACACAGAACTTTGGGTACTCCATTGCTAACTTCCCCCTGTGTAAATGTAGTTCCATTGAGGACTACACGTTGAATCTGGTTTGTCAACCAGTTACGAATCCATTTGGTAGTGATAGCTGGTAGCAGTCTATCCCACATATTTTTGGACTGTTTTTTCCTTTTGTGTACAGTCAGATGCAAAGAATGAATTAAGCGGTTCTCCTTTTTCCTGCTCTCACCTCCTTATCATTTTCTCCTGTTAGCAGACTCATTTTTTTTCCTTGATGTGTTTCTTGCTTTTTACACGTTGAAAGAAACTTTATTATTATTTTTGACATTCGTTGCAAGTCTTAATTCTTCCTAAGCCCTAGCTTTCCTGACTTTATCTTCGCAGATTCAGGCTACCTGCTGGTATGCTGGCTTAGTTATGTGTCCCTCTTTCAATTTTTTATAATTTTTTTTTGTCTTTCAGTTTAACAGACATATCTCTTTCGTGCCAATCTCTGGCATGTTGAACTGGATATCTCCTGTCTCAGTCTTCTGATTCCCCCAGAACCCTCTGCACCAGGTAGATTTTGTTCCACACCTGGCCTCACTTTTCTTCAGAACAATTGTCTGGATTGCCTGCTTCTAGACAAAGTTTTCTGTAAGAAGTGAAAAATATTCAATGAATACTTTGCTCTTCCTCAAGAGTCTTACAAAAGTATCACAGGGGTTATAATGCAGTTGTAGATTCTGCCTTTAGTTCCCAACAAATATTTTAAGAAGAGAAAAATATTCAGTGAACACCTTATTGTATCTTGCTCTTCCTCAAGAGTATTCCAAGCTGCTCTGAAAACAACAATCCCAATATTCATTTCATCTCAGGAGGCAGCATTGCCAGTCTCTTACAGATTTTATACATTTTCAGTAGCTAGTGTTTCCTTAATCCATTTTAAGTTTGCCAGCCAGCACATCTCCCCATTAGGTTTCTCCATCTTCCTCTTCCCATGGTTCCCCCTCCCCTTTTTAAAGACTATCTCTGCCAACTCAGCATCCCCACTTCCTTTTCCCTATTCTTAATTTCTACCTAGTTCACTAGAACAAAATGAGAGTGTTTGGTCTGCCTTTGTACCTCCTGGACATATTCAGGAGAGGCCTGGCACAATATAAAAAAATCACAATATAGAAAATCAATAGTTCTTTTGAGGCAAATGAAATAACAGGGAGGGTCAAGGGAAGAAATGTAGAATTGGCACTATTGTAGAAGAAATATAAGTGCTCGACAAGGATGATCTTGAAGCCCAAATAAATAAATCCCAGTTATTTTAGCCATGTATTCCCCAAATATGCTTAGGTAATCAAAAGAAAAAAAATGCAATTTTTGAAAAACTATTATATAGCCTGAAACAAGATTACCAAGGACAGTGTTCGGTATTGGACATAAATTAATAGTATGATGGCTGGAATGGGCAAGACATTTCTGATGAATCTTAGCTATTGGGTTTTTAGATTTGATCGACAAAAGCTGTATTTCAAGGCAGAAATAAGTACGAAGAGTCAGAAAAGTGACTCTGAGATTGTTTATTTTGCAAGTTAAACTTCAAGATTAAGCTTTTTTTTAATCCCGCTGAAGCTCTGGAGTGATTAGTCAGCTTTATGTTAATTTGGAAGCTAAGTAGACATTTGTATGTATCAGCAGATCTCAGAGTGCAATTTTATGTAGTGGAAGAAACACGTATACATTGCAGCTCTTGATTCCTCTGCAGTTTTCTGAGACATAATTGTTGTTTCAATTAGTCTCTCACCATTTCTCAAGAATGAAACTGTAGGAATGGATTCTTGGGGCAGAGTGTCACAGTTCATGTCCGCTGAAAAATATTCAGGAAAGTGCCAGTTACGCCCAGGCTTTGCCATAGCTGATGCCATTAAGAGAGATCAAAGGGGTTGCATCAGAAAAAATCACTTTTAGTTTTCTGACTAGCCAAATTTACGGTAGTTGCTGGACTGTAAGATCTTACCAAGAGCTCTGCTATTCTGATACAACATGACTTTGACGTATGTTTTTCCGTTTTAACATTAAATGTATAGTTGCCTTTAATATTTTATTGGTATTAGCTGTCACCAGGATTTTATAAGGCCATGTTTGGCAGGATAAAAGAGATATCAAATTGCTGTTGTTGTTTTTTTAAAAAGAGAAAATGTGTTTCTTATTAAACTATGTTTTGTTTTTAATTTGCAGAATTTGAAGAACCAGGATTTACGGACGCTGGATTGAGACAAGGTGGCTTGAGATGTCTGGCTCCTATGAGGATTCTGTTGAGGTTTTTAGTGATAGCTTTTGGGAGGTAATTATAATTTTGTTTAAGCATGTCTGAAACAGAATGTTGATCGGTGGGTTGTGTAAAATATTATGAGCTCAAAATGTTTGCAATGTTCTGAACTTGAAACAGGAACACAGTTGTACTATAGGACAAATTCCATGGTTGGGGGGAGGGTGTCTTATCAGAAATTTAATAAAAAATTAATTGCTGCTACAGATAGTCCCTGACTTATGACCAATCATTTAATGATCAATTGAAATTACAATTACTTCAAAAAGATGTTTTACAGCTCAAGTAGAGTTGGGCTGAGAGTGACTGGTCTAAAGTCACCCAGCCAGCTTTTCCTCACCAGCTTTCATACCTAAGGCAGGATGAGCCACGGGGGTACAGTGGTGAGAATGCAGTACTGCAGGCTACGTCTGCTGCCTGCTGGCTGCCTGTAATTTGGCAGTTCGAATCTCACCAGGGTCAAGGTTGACTCAACCTTCCATTCTTCTGAGGTGGGTAAAATGAGGACCCAGATTGTTGGGGGGGGAATGCTGACTCTGTAAACCGCTTAGAGAGGACGGTAAAGCACTGTGAAGCGGTATATAAGTCTAAGTGCTATTGCTGTTGCTATTTGAACTCAAAAGTTTCCTGGGTTTCTAGCCTGGTGCCTTAGCCCACTAGACCAAACTGACTAACATTGGGTAAGATTTTAGATCAGAAATGGACTTTATTTGGCTGCAGTCAAAGCAGGTATTCAGATAATCAGAAACTGGTAATCAAGCCTACAAGCTTGGTTTTATTACTGGAAGCTCAATCATGTATGTTAAAAGAAATGCAGACAATTTGATTCCAGCTTAAGGGTGTTCAGTTGGTTTTCACCGAATTGGAAACTAGTTTTGACATTGCAAGATGTATTTGTAAACGTTTTATCCTTTTGACAGGTTGGAAATTACAAGCGGACAGTGAGGCGCATCGATGATGGATATAGACTTTGTGGTGATCTTATGAACTGTATTCATGAGCGTGCAAGAATAGAGAAGGCTTATGCTCAACAGTTAACCGAATGGGCAAAACGATGGAGACAACTTGTAGAAAAAGGTAAACATGATCATTCTTATGCATACACTTTGGACCTCTTTTGACTACAGAAATAGGTGTTCCCACACTGTTTTATCAAACTGGGCGTATTTTAAATTTTAAACAGTTTGGTTCTACTTTGGAAGATTTCTAGAAAGGTTGAAAGACCACAGGAACACTTTCCTCTTAGATCAAAATGGCTAAATTTATGTTTTACAGACAAAGAAATAAAGGGGGACTAGTATAGATCTATTTCAAGCTATTTAGCTCTCATCAGCTAGCCATACCCTTCTGGGATTCGAACCTGGGCTATTTGCATATTAGGTAGATGTATTAACTTCTAAGTCACAGGCTCTCTCCCCTTGTCAGCTATACCAGGGGAAAGATTTTTTGTCAGGGCAACCTGGTCTACCTAATTATGGGCTGGAGCATGCTGCTTCTGCAGAAGCATATGTTCCATCCCATAATTGGGTAGGCCAGGTTGCCCTGACAAAAAACAATCAAAATGGCTAGTTTTGAATTCAAACATTTTGCATACTTCTTGTGACAGTATTTAGCCAACCATGTTTGAGCTTGGAAACTAACCAGTACAGGGTTAGTATTTTGAGTGGAGATCTCCATGGAATACAGGACTGTAGATGTGTTGTTGATATTTGTCAGGTGTGAACAACTAGTTTCCCAATGGGAAGAGTTCAACTAGCTACTTTATTGCTTATTCATATTTTACAGGAATCTTCTCAGACTTGCAGTTTACACCTGGGCCAGACTAGATAAGGTTCAGCGGCATTCAAGGTCAGGTGTGGGGGGGTGTCATCTGATATATAAAAAGAAAGATATAAAAAGAAATACTAGGACTTAGATCTGACTCAGAAGTGGAAAACCCATCCCAAAAGAAGGTACAGGCAAACCATTTTCATTTCCATTTCCAAAAACCCTTCATGGATACATCAGTGACACTTGTAGGAGTCGAGCTTCAGAAAATATAGTTATAATTTTTATCAAATGACCTCAAAGCTGATTTGTATGAAGGCTTTAAAAAATTTTTAAAGCTGCTTAACCATTTTAATCCTTGATCCTACATGGATCCTTTTAGATCTTTGTACTCCATTTGCAGAGGTATTAAATGGCAAAGAAATGCAAATAACATCTTGATAATACTTCGGAGAAACCATCATTGGAATATATATTTATGCCTAATATCTGGTTTTTTTAAAAAATTATGTTAAGAAATATAGTTTTATAACAGACTTTACATAGTGTAGAGCATTCGCTTTTGCATTGATTTCAGTTTTTTGTATTGAGCCAGGTATGTATGTGCCTAGACAGTTCTCATATTTGGGATTGCACAGAAGATACCTTGATTCAGTTCTTTTGGGTGAACATTTAGCGGTTCCTTTATTTAGTATTTTTTTACTACTGTACCTTCTAACAAGATCTCTTCCTTTTTTTCAACGGGTCCCCTTTCGCTCTAATTTGTTATCAATACAGTAGTTCTTTTCCTGCCTTTCCTTTCCGTTCATCATTGATTCTCCAAATACCCTACTTTCTGCACTCTTTATTATTTCCATTTCTATCACATAGAATCATAAGGTTGGGAGGGACCTTGGAAGGAACCTTAGAGGTCTTTTAGTCCAACCCCTTGCCCAAGACAGGAGACTTTGGACAAATGGTTGTCCAATCTTTTCTTGAAAACCTCCAGCTATGCGGCACCTATAATTGTGGGAGCCAAAATGTTCCACTGTTTAATAGCTTACACACACACACACACACACACACGGTTAAGGGTGTAAAAGTTACAGGATATTGGGGGAAAGCGCTCATGTCATACTTGAATTCACCATAATGCAACTACAGGTGATTAAACCAATCAGACTGGTATTTTAAACCTTAAGAATGCTGATTTCAGCAAATTAAGAGCAAGACTAGAAAGGATTTCATGGATGGAAATCCTAGAAGGAAAAACAGTTCAAGATTTGCAACAGTGGCCAATATCTGTAGCTCTGCTGTAGAATGAAGATGAAGGTTCATTCTCCGAGCTTATGGGTTGGTTTCTGAAAGTTTCATTACCAGTCTAGGTAACATCTTCAGCGGAGTTTAGGGGGTGTCGATGTTCTTCTGTTTATAAGGGCTTCAGGTGTTGGTGTGTCAAGTGAGGGTCTTGTGATGGGTCAGCCGTGAGTCATCAGTGAGAGTCTTGTGATAGGGAGGTCCCGGTCATTGGAAGGTGAACTGATGGGGGGGAGTTGCGTGGTATGGGTGAGGGTCAGTGCTGTCTCTGGTTGGCTGTGCAGTTATTTGGATTCTAAGGGGTTCATAGACTGGTTATAGGTCAGTTGATGGAATTGCTTGTGGAGTGCCTGGCTTCGATGAGCTCACAAGCATCGCGGGTGGTAACATGGCCAATGATTTTTGTGTTGCTCCAATCGAACCGGTGCTGTTTGGTGTCGGTGTGGGTAGAGATTGAGGATTTGAGATCATGGCGTTTGACTGCCAGCCGGTGTTCATGGAGCTGGGTTTTTAATTGACGTGATATTTGTCCCACCTAGAATTGGTTGCAACGGTGACAGTTGATTTTGTAGATTGCATTGTTTCTTTCATCCTTCTGTACTTTCTCTTTGGTTTTGGATAATTCCTGGCGGAGTGTGTTCTGTGAACTGAACTAGTGTTTGGTGTTTGGCCACCTTCTGTCTAGTAACTTCTCTGCGAGATAGAGTCACCTTGAGCATACTGAGATTTCCATATTTTGTTGCCTGATCTAGCTCAGAATTTTATGATGAGCATAGTACTGTTGCAACATGTCATCATCCCAGGACGTTAAGAAGACAACAAACTCTAGTCTTCGGAATCCTGCATGTGGTCATACTCTTTACCAATCAATGCAAACAAAGCAAGTTACATATGGAGCCAGAAGGAAATGTATTCAGATACAGTTTCATCTGCGATACCTAAAATTGCACAGCAATACCTCAGTTTGAGGGCAGGATGTTTACAATTGGTCATAGTCATTATATAATCCTTATATAGTCATTATATAATTTTGTACATTGTGCCACTATTTCCCCACCCTTTCTCTGCCAAAAGAACAAAACCCTTTATCATTTGGCCGTTCCCTTTCCTGTTCAACTTAAGGTAATTTGGGGATAGTAGGAAAAGTAACATGTTTTTCCAATGTGTGTGTGTGTGCATTTTGCAGATATATCATTTTTTCCATTGCATTCAGGGCCACAGTATGGGACCGTTGAAAGGGCTTGGCATGCATTTATGTCTGAAGCAGAAACAGTAAGCGAATTACACCTAGAAGTAAAAAGTGCTCTAATGAACGAGGATTTCGAAAAGATAAAGAACTGGCAGAAGGACTCCTTTCACAAGCAAATGATAGGTGGATTTAAGGAGGCTAAGGAAGCGGAAGACGGGTTTAGAAAGGCTCAGAAACCATGGGCTAAAAAACTAAAAGAGGTGAGTAGTCTAAATTGTGTTTCCCAGTCACCTTAATCAACAGTGTTCTTGTTTTTCTGCTTTTTTGGCTGCCTGGGTTGCCTCCAAGTATGGTTTGTTTGCTTTCCACTCAAACAAGCGGGGTTGAACTGATTCCAGTGTAGAAGCCGTTGGTCTATTTCTGAGCAGAATCTATTTATTAAAGAAGCAGCTAAACTACTTCTTCCTCAAAAAAAACCCAAGCACCCCCCCCCCCCCCAGTCCAGTTGCCTTTTGAAGGAAAACAAAAGGCACCTTTGAGACCTGGGTGACTGAGAATCT
>JANHFL010004889.1:11860-24983 GCA_032468155.1 Oxyrhabdium leporinum
CCCCCCCCCCCCCCCAGTCCAGTTGCCTTTTGAAGAAAAACAAAAGGCACCTTTGAGACCTGGGTGACTGAGAATCTCCATAGACAAGATAAGGCATTTTACCATACAACATACTAATAAAATCAGGATTAATAAATCAAAGAAGCTTTGAATGTATATGTTAATAGAAAGTCAGTAACGGTACTTAGTTATTCTATAGAAATTTTTCCTCTACAGCAGGGTTGCCAAGCTCGATTTTATTGAGGGCAGCATCAGGGTTGTGTTTGACCTTGGGGGGCCAGGGTGGGATTGGCCAGCTTAATGTCACTGGCTCCATTTTCACTGGCAGAGGGCTGCAGGAGGCCGACGTGGCTGAAAACGGAGCCTGGGCGGGCCATGTGTGGTTTCCCCCGGCTCCGTTTTCGCTGGCAGAGGGCTGCAGGAGGCCGTTGTGGCCAAAACGGAGCCTTGGAGGGCTATGTGCAGCCCTCCTGCGCTCCGTTTTCACTGGCAGAGGCACCACGGGCCGGTCCTTCACTGTTTACAGGGCAGCCACGCAGGCCAGATCTAAGCACCCCGCGGGCCAGATGTGGTCCGCAGGCTTTGAGTTTGACACCCCTGTTCTACAGAATCTTGTTTACGAAACCAGTATAGCAAATCAGGGCGGGAGGGAGGTCTTGCACAGTTTGCATGAAAAGCATTGCTTCTGAGTGAGAAGAAGTGATCTGAGGTTCTGGCAGAAGTTCTGTTACTTCTAAATTTCCTGATAAGCATCATTTTCTCAAGGCAATGACTTCATGATCAACAAGTCCTGAAACACTGTAATCGTTTTCAAGATACATTTCCTCTAATTGTAACAGTATTAATCTTGAAACTTTCTGTGGGGGGGCCAGGGGGTTATTGTGCTTTTACATTTGTTAAAACACATCTTCCTCAGGTGGAAGCTTCTAAGAAAGCACACCATACAGCATGCAAGGAAGAAAAAATTGCCATATCCAGAGAGGTTAATAGCAAAGCAGACCCAGCGCTGAATCCAGAACAACTAAAGAAATTGCAAGACAAAATTGATAAAAGTAAACAGGATGTGCTTAAGGTAAGTGGTATGAATTATTGAAAGCACCACAGTCATTGCTTCTAATAAAAACTGTGTGTTACTTCTGTCATGCTGAATTTGTAAGCCTTTTATAGTAAATGTGCCTAACCTTTGATTAATAAATAAATATGAATGAATCCCAGGGAAAGCAAAAGGGCCGTATTTCATTTATCTTAATGCAGTTGCATGTTCAACTACTGTATACTTGATGGGTGTTTGCAAAGACATGTGAGAAAAGAGAGAGAGAGAACAATAGATGGTTTAAACTGAACAGTATGAATCATTAATTGTTGCAAACAGACTGAAAACTTGTTACAACTGCAGGTAGTCCTCGACTTAACGATCACAATTCAGCCCAAAATATTTGTTGCTGAGTGAAGCATTTGTTGAGTGAATTTTGCCCCATTTTATGACCTTTCTTGCCACAATTGTTAGGTGAATCACTGCAGTTGAACAAGATCAAAAGCCAAGGTTAGCCTATCTTCTAGTTGAGTTAGAGCACCGTTTAACTTACAGATAGTCCTCAGTTAATGACTGATTTTTCAGCGACCATTCAAAGTTATGACAGCCCTGAACAAGCAGCGCTGAACAAGGAGTACTTACAACCTTGTTCTGGTGATCCCAACACCACCACGGTCATGTGATTGTGATACAGCTACTTGGCAACTGGCATCCCAGTTCATATGAAAACCAATTGCAACTTCCCTGTCAGAGTCACACGAGCAAAATCAATGGGGAAGCTGGCAGGAAAACTTACAAGATGCTCCTATAAGTTGTTCCCATTCCTACCACTTTTTCCCCCCCAAGGAAACCAACCAAAGAATACGAGATCTGGGCTCTTGTATATAGTGTGCATCTGCCTGCATTCCCTGCCTGCACTCTATAGCAAATGCCTACACTTCGTGTACATTGATTATGACCCAGATGGTCAAGGCAAGGCAGGCCTTTAGAGAGTCCTTTATTGCCCTCAAGAAGTGTTCAGCAAACAGTCCTCCAGCGACCGGTAAGGCTTCACCTCACGCTACCCTGAAGGCAGCTACACTAGTCCCCGAAACAACAGCCCATACATTACCAGAAAAGTCCCCAAGCCAAAGTCCAGGCATAAGACAGATAGCAATAGCACTTAGACTTATATACCGCTTTACAGTGCTTTATAGCCCTCTCTAAGTGGTTTACAGAGTCAGCATATTGCCCCCAATAATCTGGGTCCTCATTTTATCCAGCTCAGAAGGATGGAAGGCTGAGTCAACCTTGAGCTTGGTGAGATTCGAACTGCCAAATTGCAGGCAGCCGGCAGGCAGCAGAAGTAGCCTGCAGTACTGCACTCTAACCACAGGGTACAAAGCAAAGGCAGTTCTGAAGGTAAAGCAAACAAAGGGCAAAAGCCGTCCACAAGGCTAGGACAAGACAAACGGCAGTCCCCAAAGCAAAGGCGAAAAGCAGGCCTCGAAGCGAGACAAAAGGCATGAGTCAAAACCGGGGGGGGGGGGAGTGTAATGCAAAAGAAATAATTGTTCCTGGCAAAGAGTAGCACACACACACGTGGCTTCTCCTTAAGTCGTTCCACTCCAGGTGTTCCTTGTGAGGATGGGTGGGCGACCTCCTCCCGAGTAGCCTTGCAGCCCTTCTCTGAGCTTGCCTACGCTCCGCTCTCTGTGCCCTTGGATCGAGTGGAGGAGGCAGCTGTTTCTCATCAGAGGGGATCTCCTGCCTATCAGCACCATTTGCCTGTCAGCAGCTGATCCTCCCCTGGGTCTGTGAAGGCAGGCAGCTCTCCATCCGGTCGACCATCTCCTCCAATGCCCGAGGGCCCTAGGACAGTATCGTCCTCAGCCTCTGGCCTCTCCAAACATGCCAAGGGAGACGTGCCATCCCTGTTGGATGGTCCAACTCCTCCTCCTCCGAACCAGGCTCCGGTGGAACCATGAGAACATCTTCCCATACTCCACAGCGGCCACCTGCCAGCCATTCTCGCACCAAAGCAGCCACTTGTGCAGCCTCCTGCACTTCGCTGTATTTCCTCCCTGCCCACTTACACCACGTTGCCCCACCCTCACCCATTTGCATGGTGCCCCGGCACCCCCTCTCCTGCCCGCTTTCCATAGCACTCACCTAGCTGCTGTGAGCCACACAGGGCTAGCAACTTCCTGCTGCTTTCCCCATTGACTTTGCTTGTTGGAAGCCAGCCACCAGTCATGGTCATATGAGGTCCTAACTTAATGACCTGTAATCCTCATTTAATAACAGTAATATTATAAAAATGGCCAGGATTGCTGTCGCTAAAAGATGCAGTTATGTGATGTTGTACTTTACGACCGCATAGCTGAAGTGATGGAAATTCCAGTCCCAACTGCTACTGCTGCTAAGTGAGGACTACCTGTATTTGGATCTGTCATCTCAATTTTCTAACAGCCACAAGTAATTCTTTATTTCCAAATGACTTAAAATAGTCCTCTCCAAAGGAAAGTTACATAAGAGAGAGCAACATGATTTGAATAACCAAAATACCGTTGTCAAATTATATAGCCATTGGAAAATTATATATTCATATTGATAACTTGATACACTTTAACTTTTAAAGACAAAAGAAAAGTATGAAAAGTCTCTTAAAGAGCTGGAAAGTACTACCCCTCAGTATATGGAGAGCATGGAGCAGGTTTTTGAACAGTGCCAGCAGTTTGAGGAAAAACGTCTGCGTTTCTTCCGAGAAGTGTTGCTCGAAGTTCAGAAACACCTTGACTTGTCTACTGTTTCAAGGTAAGAATTAAGGTGCATGGTAGAAGTAGCATTCTTTTTTTTAAAAAAATGGTTTTGAAGCACCAGTGTTTCCCCCCAAAATGCAGCTGCATATTAACAGTACATATCAAGAATACTTTGTATATTTAGTACCTGCTGTGCTTCAGGGCACCACTTTATTTTTAAAGCCCTAAACTGTAGTTTTGCTGGATCACCTATGCTGCTCTATCAAACTGCCTGGCTTCTAAAATGAGATCAGGGGCCCTGCTTAGGCACCCATTAAGAAAATCCATGCGATGGCCGCCTACACAGAATGTCCTGTTCCAGAAAGTGCATTTGGTAAAACTGCCTGCTGACTTTATTTTGATGGGCCATGAAAACTTAAAAGAGAATTTTAAACAAGTGCCTAGTTCCAGAGCTGATATGTATTAGTAATAGAATATTTGCACTGTACTGCCTTACCTACTTTGTAAACTTATTAAAGTCAATATAAATGTATTTTAAAAGCTGTTTTGCTGCACTTAACTTTGTAAGAAAATTCTTATAAGACTAAGTAATTTAGCAGTCAATTCTAATCTTTAATAAAACCTTTTTTTTAAAGAAAGATTAAAAGAGATTTGTAAAATTACCAATGCGTAACAATTAGAACTGTCATCTGTTCTAAAGAAATAATGGCTTAAGTTTGTATAAATTTGCTAATTTATAGTCATTCTCCTGAAGAGAGATAAAAGGTTAAAAAAAACATGTAAACAAAAACTGAAAAGGCTTTTCCTTGGTCTCAATAACAAGAATCTGGAAATGATCAATTACTCTAACTTTCACATAGGAGAGAACAAAACTCAAATCGCATGTAAAACATGGATTAGTCCAGCATGTCACAAAATGGAATCCTTTACCTTCATACATTGTAAGGCATATATAACATCAGATATCCTTTAGCAACGCATAGACAATTGAGTTTTGAGAATCAGGGATAGTGTATTCTACGATATATATCTAATTTCCATGAATGTCATTGTGAGGTCTGCTTTAAAGAAGTTCTGTTTAGCTTTCTATTTCGAATATGAAAGATCAATTGAGGTTACGAAATAACTGAAAGAGAAGAACTGAAAAAAGGGCTGTTAAACCAGATTCCCTTGGGCACCCCTCTTGTCAGTGATTGTATAACTTTGCATAATCATATTGTCGATAATTATGAATGACCTTTGTCTTTTGGTAAACTTTACAACTGTAAATTTGCTACATAAATTGAACCAATAATATACTGTTTTTCTGATGCTTCCAATAACATTTTAATTAGATGTATTTTATTTTTGGCTTGGCATATTTGTTCAATTCTCCTCCCCCCCTCCCCCCCCCATATAAATTGAAGTTATTTGGTATTAGAAAAAGTAGGGAGATTTCCTTATTCATAGATAGCCGTATGAATATTCTAAAATGATCCTTAAGCAAACTTAGGATTGCCCTGTTCTTCCAACTGGATCTGTAATGATTTGTAAAAATGCTCTTCTTGCAGCTATAAAAATATTTATCGTGACATGGAGCAGAGCGTTAAAGCAGCAGATGCTGTTGAAGATCTAAGGTGGTTCAGAGCTAATCATGGACCTGGCATGTCTATGAACTGGCCCCAGTTTGAGGTAAAGTCTTTACTTGGCTTGTGGTCCTTCTTGCAGTTGCTTGAAGCTTCTCTTGTAAAACTTATAAGAGAAGACATGTCTTCTTTTGGTTCTTAGAAGAGTAACGTAGGTGTGCCTAATTAAAGGAAGAATATCCCAAAAGTGCTTTTTGAAAAGACAACTGGACTTCTTCAGCTCTGAGAAGCTTCTTGGATGAGAAGTGAAATGTTTTCAAAGAAAAACCAGTTGCCTCTTGAAAAAAAGCACCTTTGGGACAACCACCATCTGGATGACTGAGAATCTCCACTGACATGACAGGAGAATACATTTCTTCCCCAGTACCACAAATCCAGAAAGCAAAATAGGGAGATGGCTTTTAATTAAAGCATTTGTAAGTGTAATTTGATTGAACTTGAAAATATAAGCAGAATTGGTCCTGGTCAATTCTAGGATGGGAGACCTTTATGAAACTTCATGGTATAGGTTCGGAAATCAAAAAAATATCACAGCAGGAGGCAGTGGAGACAGAATCATAGAATTGGAAAAGATCATCACAGTGAGCAATGCAATCACACAGTGTTGCATTTTAGGACAGTATTGGTTAGTGACAGCAATTCCTGCTCCTATTGGTGTCATAAGCAGAGGACTACATACCTGTACTAGATACAATGTACAATAAGTTAGCCAGATTCTTTTTGTAATTGAATGGGGCCTCAACAAATCTAAAATACATAAATGCGTAAAACAAATCTTAGCCTTGAAGTTCCAGGGATTCAAAGTTGATATGAACGATATTTTACAGGTACTATTTTATATACAATAGGCATGTGTTTATTTTGGGGAACAGAAAGAATCACCCAGGGTATACAGAACAAGATATTTGTGTATATTTAAAGGTTTGCTTGGTCTAATGCTGCTTTTGGGGCTGAAAAGATTGTCTTAAATTCTGGAGCATTTTGACAGATAAATATAGTGTTTTTCCTAGTGTAGTCTGCTTGATGACATCTATAAAATTAGACTGCAGTCTTAAATTATATGGATGTTGTAGCAAATCTATGAAATTGTCTAGAATTTGACTGAGGAAATACACTTGAGCAGAGGATATTGGTAAAATATTATGCAAAAGAAATTGGGTATTACATTAATTGTTGATTAATGATAAAATCTGGCATATAGCGGTAATTTTTAATTCTAATTATTAGACATATGATACATTGTAAATAAATAAATGTGTTTTGTGTTTCATCTAATTGTGAAGTATTAATATACTGTACTATTGCATTTATTACAAGTGGGATAACATAGCTTTTAATCTCATGCATTGTACTTTTTAATCTTTGCATTTGGCCATTTACTTCAAATGTCATAAACAGCAAGCTTTTGTAAAAACAGATAAAAGTTTTAAAATGAGTTACAATAAAATATCATTTTTCCTAACAATCATTTTATTTACTTTTCACGCAACAAGGATGAAGTAAGTGTTAACTTTATGTAGAACAATACTTTAATTTTCTTATTTAAAATTCGGAAATCATCCTCAAAACCCATTGCATCATATTCCATTTTAAGTATACTTTTTCAACTTCCTTCTGTTATAGTTTATTTCATATACAGTTACTTATTTAAGTTTAGATGCAGGCTTTCCAAATCATAAGGTTGGATTACGATTAAGACATTAAGGATCAAAATCAGCCATCTGCCCCCTAAAGGAAACAGATGGGAACAAACTCTTCTGGCAGTATCTTTTGAAAAAGCTCTTTGAAGAAGCTGTGATACAGGCATGTCAGGTCAAAGGATGTACTAATAAACATTTTATATGCCTAATCTTAAATTATACTAAATGCCAGAGATCATTTTGAACCTTCAGTCCTTGGTTCTGCTTATATGGTTCAGTGCATACCAGGTGTGTTAAGGGAATATTATTTTTTTCATGTTTTGTATGCAAAAATTTGAAGTACAGGATGGGGTTTAAGGTAATATGAAAGAAATGTAGAAAAGCATTGGGGCAAACTAGTGTTTTCATTTGTTATTCTAAA
Source organism: Oxyrhabdium leporinum (assembly GCA_032468155.1). Taxonomy (NCBI): domain Eukaryota; kingdom Metazoa; phylum Chordata; class Lepidosauria; order Squamata; family Cyclocoridae; genus Oxyrhabdium; species Oxyrhabdium leporinum. The sequence goes on from JANHFL010004889.1 coordinate 19,321, forward strand.
CCATAGACATGGATCTTTAATAGAATGTGTCTCAATTGACAAACCATGAATTTCAGTAGGCTAGAAATTTGGAAACTGAAAATAGGCACAATTCAGATGAGTACTTACTGGTGAATTGAACTACTGCTTAAAGAGGCAAAATATGTTACATCTTTTGTCTATGATAATCCTAGCAAATTGGATCTTTCCTACTAGATGAATGTAATTTTGACCCAAGAGAAATATTTCAAACTCATTTTGTTGCATTGTAATGTTAATAAGTTACTTCTCTTTAGGAACTCTTGCAATAGAGGACATTCATCTTTAGTTAAAAGCAGGACTGGAATTAAGAAGGGATTTTGTCCCAGCTTTGTAGATCTTACCATGTTGTGTTTAGATGTAATGGAGACCTCCAAGTCAAGGTGGCTGATGTTGTCTGGTAAAAATTTCTTCAAACATATTTGTGGTTCTTTGAAATAGGACTGGTCAGCTGATATGAACCGTTCTCTAAGTAGAAGGGAGAAAAAAAAGGCAACAGATGGTGTGACTTTGACCAGTATTAACCAAACAGGAGATCAGCAGTCACCACAAAAAAATAGCAGGTAGACGATTTTATTTATTTATTTATTTACTCAAGTTTCAAATTGGGATGTGCAAATATTTGGAATATTTCAGAAACTGATCAGTTGGAAGAATGTGGATTTTAAGTTCCACTATCTCAAGGAAAAATGGGAAATAATCTTAAGATTACATGGACATCCTTGTATTAAACTTGGTGGCAATAGTACAAGTATGATGTGTAGGCAAGAAGGCACAAAAGAGACAACAGCTGTAATTGGGCCTAACTGTAAGAAAGGGAAATGGTTTCTATATTCTGCCAGATAAGTGGTGGATGAACAGTTGCACACTATATCTTGCCAAACAGAGCTTTTACCCCAAGCTTTGTAGCCCCGGATTCAACTTTTTTTGAATGCTTGAGTCTTCTACATTAATTAATTATTATTCGTTCTAATATGTCCATCTGTGCAAAATGATAGACTTCTGTAGGTGAAACGCAGGGGCCATCATTCTCATGTACCACTGTATGCCCAAGCAAAATAAATAAATAAATGGAAGACCGTGTAAAGTCTCTTTACTGTAAAGCCAGTTTGGGAATTTTGGGAATTCCCAATTTAATTCCCAATTTAAACACTTTTAAAATTACGATTGTGGTTAGGAGGGGGTAACAGCAGAGTTACCAGAGTAACAAAACTCTGATGACCCTGGAAAAATAAATGATTTTGAAATGTGAAATGTATGCCCCAAATGTTGCAGACATCATAACATCTTAAAATTTCACCTTCCCCCCAAATTATGACATTCCTCCTCCTTTCTGGTGCTCTTATCGTTAGCCTGCCTGTGGCCCCTGGGAAATGAATATACAAAATGTAAGCCCCTAGAGTTTAGTCCAAAAATATTGCTCAATAGCACTGACTAATTAGGTAGTCCTCAACTTATGACTACTACCGTGCACAAAATTTATGTTGCTAAGTGAGACATTTGTTAAGTGAGTTTTGCCCCGTTTTACCACATTTCTTGCCACAGTTAAGTGAATCACTGCAGTTGATCAGTTAGTAACTTGGTTGTTCAGTGAATCTGACTTCCCAATGGACTACTTTGCTTATCAGAAGGTTGCAAAACTTGATCATATGACCCCTTAGACACTGCAACTGTCATAAATATGAACCAGTTGCCAAGCATCCGAATTTTGGTTACATGATCATGGAAATGCTGCAAACGTTGTAACTATGAAAAACTGTCATAAGTCACATTTTTAGTGCCATTGTAACTTCGAACAGTCACTGAACAAACTGTTGTACTACAGTACTGCACTAGTTTTCCTTTCCCTGAAGGGAGCTTAGTGTATAGGAAGCTAAGCTGCCAAGAAAGACCTTTGCAAGAATTCTTTGCCAGTTCCTAACTCTGTGTGTGTGTGTGTTTTCTTTTCCAAGGTGTTTTTGGTTTCCTTTTATTAACATTTCATAAACAAGGAATAGACCTACTTTCAATTATTTAGCTTCATGAATTTGAAAGGACTGTTAGTCAATGCATACGTATATTAATAAATAGCACTGAGGATTTATTCCTCGATTTACAATTCATTTAATGTTACAACGGCATGGAAATAACTGATTTATGACCACTTTTCACACTTACAACCATTGCAGCCTCTACGTGGTCATGATCAAAATTCAGATGCTTGGCAACTGGTTCATATTTATGACAGTTGCAGTGTCCCAGGGTCATGTGACTATCTTCTGTTACCTACTGACATGTGAAGGGGAAGTGGTTGTCTGAGGAAGCCACATTCACTTAACAACCATGTTACTAAGTTAACAACTGCAGTGATTCACATAACTATGGCAAGACAGATCATAAAACGGGACAAAACTCAACTAATGTCTCATTTAACAACAGAAATTTTGGGCTCAATTGTGGTTGTAAGTTGAGGACTACCTGTACTGTGTTAAAATTAAGGAACAATTGCCATCTCTTGTCCTTGGGAATGGGACCGTGTGTCCTAAATTGCTTTTCTATTAGGGCTGCCCTGCAGTCCTAAGTCCAACCACAGAAATTTCTATAACTCCTGATATTATTCCAGATATTGCCAATATATAGAGATTGTGCCAGGAATATCCCACTTATCATGTTAGGGCTTAAGGGGCTGGCTAAGCATAATTTACCAATATCTCTGGTGAATAAAAAAATTTTCCAATTAATTTGTGGCTCATTAAAGTTTAGGTGATTGCTTAACTTCCATAACAATGTGTTTCTGAAATAAATGTACAATATAAAACCTCAAAGTTTTGTTAATGCTCTCAAATTACTTGCGTTTTGTGCTGTCCTTAGTACATCAGCATGTATTCAAGTACGTTGAAAAATATCCTAATATATGAATAACGTATTTAACAAGCAATGTTTCTTTCATATAAAAGTCTCATTTAAGTCTGGTTTCTTCAATTTCATTTTATTCTCTTATGATAAGAAACAAAGGTTGGAAGCTCGTTAAAGAGAGCTTTCAACTAAGGAGAAATTTCCTGACAGTAATTAACCAATGACATAGCTTGCTCCCTAGAGTTGTGGCTGGTCCATCGCTGGAGTTTTTCAAGAAAAGATTGGACAACTATTTATCCAGAATGGTAGAAGGTCTCTTGCCTTAGGCAGTTCCAGGGAAGCTGGCTGAGGAATTCTGGGAGTTGAAGTCCACAAATCTTAAAGTGGACTAGAAGACCTCCAAGGTTCCTTCCAGCCTTATGATCCTAATTGTATTATTGTAGGTGTTGAACTGCCAAGTGCTTTTCTCTCCTGACTTCATGCTTCCTTGGGAGCTAAGACCTATTAAATCAATAGGAACTTCGCAAAATGAGTACTGCATTATGAGGCCACTTTTAAATGCTTTTAAATACTTGGTTTCAAAAGATCCAGAAGGTATTATCATAATGCTAAATTTAGTAGCAGTCTTTCTTGGCATGAATTTAGCCAAGTAGTTGGGCTCCATTTACATTATAAATGATAAGGCCCGAGGAATGGGCCTTTTTCGGTTGCTGGTAATTGTACTTATACCCACAAACTCTGAAGAATCTCTCCATATTTACTGCTTACCAGATTTATTTTTATGTTAGATATTACAGTTCGTTGTCTTCTAATGTCTAAATTGGATTCGATTTACTTTTTAATAAACTATTGTTAAGTGAGAGAAACTGTTTCTGAAGAGAAATGAATTAAAAATGTCCATCTTAGAAGGAAGATGGAGACATGCTAACTTGGAAGTTTTAGCTTTTCTCTTTAAATATTTTTTTAAAAACAAAATATAAGAAATAAACAAATTTATATTTCTGCTATTACTTGTTTAAATATGTTGGCTCCCTGAAACGATAGGGTCACCTTAACCCTTTTTTTCTCCCAAATAGCAACCTTAGTGTCCCGAGTAACACAGTGCAGTCAGTACAGTCAAGTTACAATCCCTTTGAAGAAGAAGAAGATTCTGGAAGTACTGTCAGTGAAAAGGAGGACAATAAAATCAAAAAGTTGGTGAAAGACTGTTCTCAACTTGTTTTTCTTGCTTACACTTCTCTATCCAGGGTTTCCAACACTGGGTTTCTTCAAAACCATTGTGTGCATGAAGTCCTTCTTCAGAGGCTACATACCTTTTGCAGACTTGACTAACCTACCAGCGCTCTATTCCTGTTTTATTTTCGGATTGGTTTTTCTACATTGATTCCACAGACACGATCTTTGGTAGTGTGCTTTGAAACCATTGCTGGAATTTTACCACTGGCTGTATTCATTCGGATATGTTCCTTTAGGAATCTCTCTTTATCACATAACATTTTTCCTTAAACAAATTATCTTTCTAGTGTTGATGTTGAACTGCTGGTTCATAGCTTATACACATACTCTATATGCTTCTCAGTGCACTGTTAATAATGACTTTTTTTCTGGTTGTTTGACATAACAAAACATCTCATGATTAAATAGGAGCCCTTGTTGGCCGCGATAGTGGCATCTATACAGCTCTTGCCCAATAGTTCAGTTAAATCAAGCTAAAATAATGTATTCTTTGTGTTTAGTGTTAGCAGCTATGAGAAAAACCAGAGTTTGGGGACTGAATGGTCTGATGAAGAAACCAACAATCCATTTTCATCCAATGATGCCCAAGGAGAATCTAATCCATTTGATGAAGATGTTTCCCCTACAGTGGAAGTGAGAGTACGAGCCCTCTATGATTATGAAGGCCAAGAGCACGATGAATTGAGCTTTAAGACTGGTAGGTCCTGTCTTGTCATATTAAATATTTCTCTACCATTAGGAAATACAAGAAACTTCAGGTCTATGATGCGTCGGCATTTCGGAACATTGGTGGTGCCTTTTAGAAATCGGCTGGTAAAGACAAATTAGCCTTCCCACTCAAATTTGTAGGAAGTTCGCAGGTACAAAGTACAAATGTGCACACATGTCATATGGGAATTGCTCCATCTGTAAAAATAAATACGGCAGTATCGTTATGATGGCTGGTTGCACAGTGAGCCAAATATTTAAAGTGAATATGGCATTTTTATTCACCTATAGAATCCTTCCCAACAACCTGGAATAGGCAGTGTTGTTTGATGGTTGTTAGAGGTATCGTTGCAGGGTGTAAATTACTCCAAGTAAAGCTGACTTTTGCAAGCGACTGATGGGGATTTTGTCAGTGTTGATGACGTTCAAATGGATCTCCAGATGTTTAAAAATCACACCCAAGGCATCAGTTGGTACCATCTTTGCTTTCTTTTGCCACAATAGATCGACTTCTATTTCCAGGTCATTGTATTGTGTTATCTTTTCCAGTTCTTTCTCTCCTATTCTGCTATCTTCAGGTACTGCAAGGTCCACTAGCAGACTTTTTTTTGGTCTTTCTTATCGACAGTTGTTAAATCTGGTGTCAGCCTGGGAAGCCATAATTGAGAGGCCTCTGCAGGCTGCCACACTAAAGACATGGGAATTAGGGAGGGGGTAATTTCTCATACAGTTAGAGGGGTTCATAGACACAACAACATTCTTTCTGACTGTGCCAAGGCCATCCTGTCTAGCACCTGGAAGAGGAGTGACAAGACGGAATGAAGGATGATGGGTATAGACTAGGATTGGGGAATGTGATGTATGAT
>JANHFL010004889.1:29334-39483 GCA_032468155.1 Oxyrhabdium leporinum
CGTGTGCTCTTTGCCCTCTTTGCAGCCAGCGGGGAGGTGGGGGGGGAGAAGACCTCCAGGAAACCTGAAGCTGGGAGTTTGCTGAGAGACATCCCCGAAGAAGGCAGGTTGCTCCCAGAAGGATTGCCGGGATGGGTTCATCCATTTACAGAATTTACTGCTTTACTGGGTTTTTGTGTGTGTCTGTGTCTCTGTGTGTAGTTTATAAATAGAGTTAATATTTGGATGGGGGTGTAGGAAATCATAGACTTGGAAATGGGAAAACAACAAGAACAACAACAGCAACAACCATCACCACCCACCGTCTGGGAAGGCATTGGGGCTAACCACTCCTCTAGCACTGTCGTGAGAACGGTAGGGATGTATCCACGAAGCCTTCCAGCGCCATCAGATTGCTTTTCTGCCAATAAAGGTACAGCCAGCGTTCCAGCGAAACCCCCTCATCTCCGTTCAATAGTCAGAAACAAAGCCCACCCAAATGAGAAACTTTATGGAAGAAGTCATATTGGCACATCTGGGGAAAACCCGAATCGGAGAGTTCCGGGGTTTTCCCCTCCCAAAAGAGAGTTCAAGGACCACCCCCTGCACCCCCATCAGTCCATCACATGGTCCAATCAATTCTTTGCCCCATTTAGAGACACCCCCATCCAGGTGCGGTGTAACGTGTCCTTGACTCGGTAAGAAAGAAATGTTGTTATGGCTACTAATTTACTCCGCTATGAAATCCCTCCTCCCCAATTTCCCAGGCACTAAAATGTAGCAGTTTGGAAACTTCCTGGTAAATATGACTTCCAAATCTGACAGGTACAGGTTTGGGTGTTGAACCTGGGAGAGGCAAAGTCAAGTCCCTGCTCAGGTAGAAGACTTTAAGCCAGTCTCTGCGCCTTCAGGGTGGTGGTATGAAGATATTAGTGCCATCCCCACTGATGTCCTCCAAGAGAAAAAGCACATTGTATTATAATAATGCTGAGACTTGGATTATGCCTGTTATTTCAGCTGCATCTAAAGGGAAATTTTACTCAGCTAGGTGAAGAAAATATTTCAATAAAAGCACAGTAGCAAACTGGACCAAGTTAGCCAGCTTCTGCATGAACCTGGATCTCTACTTCTAGAAGAAGACTCGACTATTGTGTCACAGTGATTTCCCCATAATTACTAAATCATACGCACTTTCCAGAATAGATTTACATACTTTCAATATTTAATAATAATAATAAACTCCAGAGGCTTCCTGGCATAGATGTCTTATTTTATCACTCAGGAGTGTTGCACCTAAACTCCAATCCTGTTAATTCCTGGTCCCAGTGTATATTGTGGGATGTGGGCATCATTTGACAGTCTCACATTCTAGCCAGTGTTCATTTGCAAGCAATCACTTAATGTGTTTATATACTCATGAGAACATGCTGTTTTTTTCTGATCTTTCCCTGGCTTGAAGATACAATAATGTTAATTCAAGGCAAAAATATTTTAATGACTTTGGTTGTTGTTGGTACTATGGGAGAATACTTTATAGCATATTTGAATCTTTACTAGCCATATCATTTTTGCGTAACATTAATGTTCACTTCCTCTGTGCTGCAATTCAAGTTCAAAGTTCCCTTCGTCGATTCCAGTAGCATATGTTTACATCATTGTGTGGAATGCAGTCTTTAATTTTAAGCTAGAAATTGATGAGTTGACTGAAAATGGCTTTTCAGTGTATGTGTGTCAAAATTGTTTTCGCGATGCAAGCTTCAGTGCCATTTTATCTTAAGGTATTTGTTTGCTTCTGAATATTTAGAAAGAAATTATTTTTATTAGATTATTAAAGTATCAGGTAATTATATCCCCTAGTACTCTATGAAAATAACTTTGAAGCAGCATGCTCATTTTGAGAGTTTCAGAATTTTTCCAATAGTTAAGCAAGGAACTTAATGGTGTATATGAATCAAGTTTACAGGAATATAATGCCATCTTTAAGATGAAGAAATAAAGGGTAGCAGTGAGCCGAGCAAACCAATTTATTTAGTTGAATGAGTTCTTAATTAAGCATTGAACAGAATTTTAATGCAAATGTGGATATGTTAGATTCTGAGACCAAGGTTATTTGGATTGGGAACAAGGTATGGGGGCTATAGTAATAGGGAATATTTGGGATTCAAATATTCATTGTTGCTCTCAAAGAAATGCCAGCAAAGGAAGACCGGTGAAGTTTTCTGTCTTCTAAATTCACAGTGATCAATCAGCCGCCTATGGAGAGCTCAGAAATAGGAAAACATGCTTATTTTATGAGGGATACTTTGATTAGGTTCTTTAAATAGTATCTTATATAAAAGTAGTATCTTCTAAAAATCAAATGTAGTTCCTAATGAATCTATTACATGTAGTTATCTGGGCCACAGTACAAAAATGATCGAGCGCTAACTGTTTCAAGAATTATTTTAACTTCCCATTGAGCCTTGAGATCTGTGATGGTCTTGTATCCAAGAGCTAATCAGGTTTACCCTGCTTTGCTTTTTGAAGTAATCCAAGGTCTGTAAAAATCTTCCTTTTCTGTGCCATTTTAATGTTGGTTGAAACATATGTTCATATGCAGTTGTTGAAAAGTAAGAACAGCTAGCATGATGCAGCAGTGTATCTCAGTCAATATGTTGTTTTACCAAAGCATAATCCTACTTTGTGTATGTTCAGGTAGTCCTTGACTTACAACAGTTCATTTAGTAACTGTTCAAAGTTACAACGGCATTGAAAAAAGTGACTCATGACTTTTTCACACTTAAGACAGTTGCAGCATTCCCATAATCATGTGATCAAAATTCAGGCACTTGGCAATTGACTCGTATTTATGACAGCTGCAGTGTCCTGGGGTCCTGTGATCCCCTTTTGTGACCTTCTGACAAGCAAAGTCAATGGGGAGGCCAGATTCACTTAACAACCATGTTACTAATTTAATAACTGCAGTGATTCATTTAACAACTGTGGCAAGAAAAGTCATAAAATGGGCAAAATTCATTTAACAAATGTTTCACTTAGCAACAGAAATTTTGGGCTCAATTATGGACATAAATTGAGGACTACCTATATTAAGAGATGTCCAATGAAAAGTGGATGATCTGAATCAAATACGTATCTTCTATTACTGAATCCCACGGCAAGTCTTTCTTTCTCTGTTTTCTTTTTACCAGGCACATTATCCTTATAGGACTATACACTATAGTCATTATATCCATTATAAGTTAGCAGGAACTGAATGCAGCCCAAATAATATTGGTATACTTTTCATTTTTTTCTGACTTGTAGCCTACTTAGCAGAGAGATACATAATTTATTGGAGAAATCTTGCAGTTAATTAGGGTGGTTAATTAACTTCTTGCCTTCCCTGTAATTTCAAGCCATTGTTTGAATACTTTAGAATTATCTCTCTTGCAGATAACATACAGATATGTTAGGTTTTTGATTGTATTTATTGATTTGCAAACATTTACGTCTTAATCTGTATACATCTATATCTGCACCTCTTAGGAATTTCCAAGAGATGCAACAACAGAAATACATGCCACTTGAATTGTATGTGAAGCCTTTGTTTCATTAATTGAAACTGTGACTGTGCTTACCTGATTTCAGCTTTCCTTTGCAGATTTTCATAAAAGTTTGTAAATTTGAAGATTGGTCTTAATGTTAATTTTTCATCACTATCATAGCTGCAAATGGTCACTAAACACGGCAATCACTAAACAAGGGCTACCTGTATCTGTTTGTTTAAGTTAAATATTTTAAATGTCAGATTTTAATATCTATTTTAAATGTCAATATCTTAAATGTCAGATTGTAGTATTTCTGTTACTTTCCTTATCTCATTCTACCACAGAAACAACCTTGTAGGTAGGTTAATCAGTTGGTTCACTTAATACATTAAGTGTTTAATGTTGTTTAAAAATCTTAGTGGACCAAGAGGCTTGTAGCATCTTTCTCAACACTAAAAAGCTTCTAGTATTTTAATAAAACTTGTTAATTTGAAAAGGCGCTACAAGACTCCTATTTTTATGACGCCATAGGCAAACATGGCTTTCCTAAAGTGGTCTACATCCAGTCTGTTAAACTTCCTTATCCCTGATTTTATTTGGTCTTAACTACCATTATCGAAATTTGAATGAATGAATGCATGCATGCATGAATACATGCAAATGCATAAATAAATAACTTTCAGTTAGACCTAAATTCCATTTATTTGATCTGAATTCTTAAAAATAACATTTCACTGATGTTGTACCTAAGTAGCAGCTAAATTGATAAGTGACATTTTGCAGATCATACTTATTTAGGAGACAAAAGTATGCTGTGTAATAACAATTAAATTATGGCTGTTTTCCAGTTATGTTTTGACTGTGGAGCAAAAAATCCAAGCTGGGCCAGCATAACATATGGAGTTTTCCTCTGTATTGACTGCTCTGGGACTCATCGCTCACTTGGAGTTCACTTGAGTTTCATTCGGTAAGCAATTCATTTAGTAATGCAAGCTGTTCTTTCTTGGGGGATATTTTCCTGAGTTTTTGTATCTACATGTACATATATTTGTCCTCATCTTTCTTGGTTCGAAACTGTCTCTTGTCCCTGTTAGCTGTCTTTATTGTGCACCGATACAAAAAAATATAGAAATAGTCTGGCACATCTTTCATGAAAGTTGAATATTACTTCATTTGTTTCAAATGCTAATAATACTTTTTGCATATCTTATCTCTTTCCTGGCTCTTTTTGTCCTGTTCACAGTATTTTCAAAAACCATGCAGCAAGCAGAGATGCTTGTTTCCTTAGAAACCTTTTCAGTGTTAAGCATGAAAGTGATAACCAACCTGTTATATTCTTTGGCTTTTATTTCTAACATACCCCAAGCCTCCTTGTTGCTTTTGATGTATTTCAAAAGATACACTACTTTGTTGTTTTTTAAAAAAGAGCTGTGGGGGCGCAGTGGTTAGAATGCAGTATTGCAGGCTACTTCTGCTGACTGCCGACTGTCAGCAGTTCAGCGGTTCAAGTCTCACTGGCTCAAGGTTGACTCAGCCTTCCATCCTTCTGAGGTCAGTAAAATGAGGACCCAGATTGTTGGGGGCAATAGGCTGACTGTGTAAACTGCTTAGAGAGGGCTGTAAAGCACTGTGAAGTGGTATATAAGCCTAAGTGCTATTGCTATTGGTATTAAATGGTTCTTCAGAAATTACCTCTATTTTTTGGTTTTAGATCTACAGAATTAGACTCAAACTGGTCATGGTTTCAGTTGAGGTGCATGCAAGTTGGAGGAAATGCAAACGCTGTAAGTACATTAAAATTTGCTTGGTTTTTTTCCTGGTTTCTAGGAATCAGTAATTATTAAGAGAAATAAATGAAGATAGTTTTGGCTTCTTATTCATTTGTTTCTTTGACTTTCAAGATTGCTGCACTCAGTTCCCTATTAGTTGCTCTATGTATCTTGCAGTTATATCAAAGGATAGAAAATACACAAAGAGTAACTCATAAAAATCTTAGAATGCGTAGAACCCAATTAAATCAATAGACATTTTAGAAAACAATGGGAATTAAGTTAATCATATTCTAAATCCCACTGGTTTCAGGAAATCTAGCTTTCAGCCAATTGAAACCTGAGGTATTCAGTAATACTGGAATAATGGCCAATTCTAATTTTTATCCGAAAAAGCTAATCTCATATATACCGGTAATACTGCTACTATGTTACTTAGCTTAATAGAGAAGGGATTTTCAATTATAGAAGAAGAATCGGTAAAGGTTTGAACCAAATTATGCCAGAAAATATGGAGAAAAACACAATGGCCAAAAGATTGGAAGAAGTCGGTCTGCATACCAGTATACAAAAAAAAAGAATCTTAACAGAGTGTGCAAACTATTGTACAATATTCCTAATTTCACCTGCTAGCCAAACAAATACATCCAGTGTAGATTAAGACGATGTGCCAGATATTAATGCTGGTTTCAGCAAATGCACTGAAGAAAAGGAGACATTATTACTGAAGCGCACTGGATAATTGAGAAACGATAGAAAAACTGAAAATAAATATATACTTTGTTGATTATGGAAAGACCTTTAATTGTATTGATAATATCCAGCTGTGGAATGTACTTAATAAAATGGAGATGTCATTGTCCTCATGTGGAACCTATACACTGGGCAGGAAGCCGCCATACTGAAAATAAAGGAGCACAGTAAAAAATAGAACTAAAATGAAATATAAAGAAGATCAAATTAATGACAACAGATTAGCAACAATCTTAGAATTGATAGTGAAGATGCTGAAATAATCGATAGCTCCTGCCATTCGGATCAGCTATCAACACTAAATGAACTAACTACCAGCATGTTTTTGCAGGCCATCATTTAGTATGGTAGTAATGAGTGCCCTGGAAAAGCTACTCAGATGCTGGGTTATCTATACCTACAAAGATCAGAATCATCCAGCAATAGTTTTCCCCGTAACATTCTCTGGAAGCAAAAGTTGGATCCTGAAGAAAAAGTAAAAAGTGTATTGATGCATTGAAACGGTCTTGATGTGATACATTCCTGAGATATCAAGGATAGCCAAGAAAATAAAGAATTGGATTATAGAATAAATCAACCCAGAATTCTTACATAAGACACCAATGACCAGGCTCAAAATTACAGGTTGTCCTCGACTTACAACAATTCGTTTAGTGACTGTTCAGAGTTACAACGGCACTGAAAAAAGTGACATGACAATTTTTCACACAGCCATTGCAGCATATCCATGGTCACTTGATCAAATGCTTGGCAACTGATTCATATTTATGATAATTGCAGTGTCCTGGGGTCATGTGATCACCTTTTGTGACCTCCTGAGAAGCAAAGACAATGAGGAAACCAGATTCACTGAACAACTGTATTGCTAACTTAATCCACTTAAGTGATCCATAACAACTGTGGCAAGAAAGGTTGTAAAATGGGGCAAAAGTCACTTAATAAAAGTAGTATAAATTTTGGGATCAATTGTATCATACCTCAAGGACTACCTGTGTCATACTTTGGATACATTATGAAAACACTCAGCTTTATTGAGAAGTTTATCATGTTGGGAAATATGAAATGAAAAAGAGAGCAACTTGTGTCAGGCGCAAGAAACCTGGAACTGGGATAGAGTTTAAAAGGAGTACAAGAATCTGATCTACTAACGGAAAAGGCAAACTGGCGCTAGATAAGAGTCAACATAATTGTTGGAACAGGTGGACTTAGATGTCTTGGTGGAGCATAGTGACTCCAAACTGATGATACATTTGACACCGCCCTCAAGCTCAGCCTTGTCATTTCCTACATCTAGCAGGAAAACGGATGGACTCAATCTCACAGCAGGAATCTATGCACTATTGGAACAGCTAAAGAGGCCAGCTGAGGACAGATCATCCTGGAAAAGGTCCATCTGTTTGGTCATTAAGAGTCGATATCCACTTCATGGCACATCATCAATTCTCTTGGTGCACACAGTTCTGTTAAGGAATAAGCTTTGATGACAGAGGGTCTCGGTGAACAACCACTCATTCAGCAACTGAAATTTCGATGGTGGTGAATGAAGAGATTTAACAGCTGCAGCTAACTCAGCATCCCTGCGGTCACATTATTGCAATTTGGGCACTTGGCAATCAGGCCTGCAATTACACTAATCATCCTGTGGTTACCTAATTGCCATTTGCAACCTTCACTGCTGGCTTTCGATGAATAAGCAAAGTCAGTCAAGAAGCTGGCAGATCACAAACGGCAATCATATGATGTCAGGTCTAACAACCATGCAGCATTTACCTAACAATTGCAATTAGGATTACTGTTGTAAGACAGTTAAGAAAAGCAAGTGTTGCAAGAAAAGCAAGATTTTACACCTAGGCAGGAAAAACCAAAGGTACAAGTACAGATTAGGCAAAACCTGGCTCAAAAGCAGTAATTGTGAGAGGGACCTTGGAATGCTAGCGGACGATCACTTGAATATCAGCCACCAGTTTGTAGCAACAGCCAAAAAGGCTAATACACGCCAAACTTAATCATTGTCTCTAAGAAAAACAAAGATGTATGGATAGTGAACATGGCAGTACCTGGAGGCAGCAGAACAGAAGAGAAGGAACTGGAGAAGATAACAAAAATCTTAAAATGACCTGGCAGACATAATTTTGGAACCACTGGACAATACCTTTCAAAAATCCTAGACCACCGGGTGAATTACCAAAAGAGCTGACGTGGTTCCAGTCTTCAAAAAGGGGGGGAAATCGACCCAGGAAACTAGAGACCAATCAGCCTGACATCAATACCTGGGAAGATCCTGGAAAAGAAAATCAAGCAGCTGATTTGGGAGCACCTAGAAATGATTTCTTTGATAAAATAACTAAATTAATGAACAAAGGAAATGTGGTGGATATAGTATACTTGGACTTCGGTAAAGCATTTGACCACAGGCTACCTCTTGGTAAGATAGAAAAATGTGGTATAGACAGCATCACCACCAGCTGAATTTGTAATGGCTGACCAATCAACACTCCATGCGTAGTCCTCAGTGGAACTACATTGACATGGATGGAAGGATGCAGTGGAGTTCTGTCTTAGGCCCACTACTCTTCAACATCTCCATAAATGGTTGAGATGAAGGGGTAAAATTGGAACTCATCAAATTTGCAGATGACACCAAGCTGGTGGGGGAATAGCGAGCACTTTAGAAGACAGGCTCAAGATCCAAAAGGACCTTGACAGACTTGCACATTGGGCCCTATCTAACAAACTGCAACTCCTTGCTGAGAAAAGTAAGACCGTGTACTTAGGCAAGAAAAACCAAATGCATAGGTATAGAATAGGTGGTATCTGTGCAGTAACTGTGAGAGGGAGCAGGGGGCTGGACCTAAAAAACCTCCAAGGTCTCTTCCCATCTCTGCTATTTTGTATTCTTCAACCTTCTGAAAAATGAACTAGTCAGCAATGACATTGAGGATTTAAAAAAAACAACAACAAAAAAACATCTTGGTGTTTTCTTTCTAGTCTGCATTCTTTCATCAACATGGTTGCGCCACAAACGATACCAATGCCAAGTATAGCAGTCGTACTGCGCAGCTCTACAGAGACAAGATTAGATCTCTTGCAGCTCAGGCAACACGGAAATATGGCACAGATGTAAGTAACGTACATATTTCATAGCGCTTACTGATTTTGTGTTGTTCAGTCATCTTAATGTTTATAAAGCTAAAAGGATGTGGTATTGGTACTCATATATGTCAAACCGTTGCAGGTAATTTGAAAAGAGAAAGCATATTGTATTTTTAATATGAATACTATTATCTTGATTACTATTGAATATGAATACTATTATCTGTCAGCTTTGCTTTTCTGCTTATTATAACCAGTTCCTATGCAAAGATAAAATATACCATACTGTTCTTGTTGTACGGCAGTGTTCATACACCTGGTTGGATCCCTACAATTAATTTGCAAAAACAGTTGCATTTGACTGAAATGATTGAGCCTAATTGCTGGGACTGAGATCCTGGGCAGAAGCCCATCTGCCTTTAAAGAACTGTACAGACAGTCCTTGATATATAACCAAAGTTAAGCCCAAAATCTCTGTTGCTAAGCAAGATAGTTCAGTGAGTTTTGCCCCCATTTTACAGCCTTTCTTGCCACAGATGTTAAATGAATCACTGCAGTTGTTAAGTGAGTAAAACAGCTGTTAAGTGCATTCGGCTATCCCACGGACTGGCTTGCCTTGTCAGGAGGTCACATGAACCAAGACACTGCAACCATCATAAATACGTGTCAGTTGCAAGGAGTCCAGATTTTGATCACATGGCCATGGGGTAGCTGCAACAGTCATAAGCATGAAAAATAGCCACAAGTCAGATTTTTCACTGCTGTTGTAACTTCGAACAATCGCTAAATGAATGGTTGTAAGTCGAGGATTCCCTGTAACGGGTGCACTCCAGAACACCTTTTCTGAATTTGATCCAGGAAGCTTAAAGCTTTATAATTTATAAGGGTTTTTAAACCTTGTTTAATCAGTTTTAAATGGGGTTTTAAATATTTAATATTTTATAAAAAAAATTTTAAACATTACACAGCCATTAGTTTAATACTTTTAATTAATTTTAAATCTATATATTTATATTTGTATTGTTTTA
>JANHFL010004890.1:40617-55551 GCA_032468155.1 Oxyrhabdium leporinum
GGATGGATGGATGGATGGATGGATGGATGGATGGATGGATGGATGGATGGATGGATGGATGGATGGATGGACAGACAAATATAGACTGGCAAAGAAGCAGATAGAAAGACAGACATAATCCTCCTAATTCTATGCAATTAATATGCTTGTCTAACTGACGTAAGTTTATCTGAGAATTCAGTAGAGGACAGGGAGAGATCTTATTCACTGTACTGTGGCAAGGATTTGCCAGAAACATTAAAAAAAGAAAAAGAAGAAAAAAAAAGAATCCGGCATCGCTTCTATGAGAGTATCAAACCAGCAGACAGAGCAGCAGGGCATGGAGTCTGCTAGCATTCACAATTCTCTGGTCAAAAAAATCTGCACAAAGCGCTAATTTACAAAATATTGGTCCTTTCACAAAAGGAAAAAAAAAAAGATTAATTTACATTTTAGGAAAACACGCATATTACGAAAAGGCTTTGTTTACGAAGAAAAGATGCAAATGGCAAGCAGATGGAGGATTTTGTAATAGTTTTTTTTTCTCCAACACTGCCCCACCTCCTTCCCTTGGACCAGCAATCTGTACAAATAAGCAAAAAATGGTCCAGGAAAAAAAAAAAAGATCCTCTCTGGAACTGAAATAGAATGGAGCCAGCCTTCTTCACTGTAGCAAGATGAATAGCTCTCAATGCACTTTCCAGTTTCCTTTGTCTTGTTTATGCTGCGTACTTGTTTTAGTTCATTTGCCATGCCAATTTTCTGAAGCCCAGGACACACAAGACCTCGTTGCTGGTCATTGGTCTGGACGGAAGGGAATGAAAGACCCAAATATCGAGTCTTTCATTCTTCTGAACCATGACTTGGTCCTTTTTGTGCCAAAACCTATGGCTGAGTAAACGGCAGATGAAGAGAATAGCAACAGAAGAAGACCAGACTATTCCCCACTGGGGCTGGTAGTTTTCTGTTTCAACAGGTCTTGATGGACAACTGTGCAACTGCCTTGTGGCTGATTTGATTCAGTGCAGAATGATGTAGTCCATCACCTCTGGAGTGCAACCTAAGTGTTAAATTCTGCTGCTAATGCATAGTTCAGTCTTGCTGATGCCCTAGCAATGCTGAGTTTTAACGAGCAGAGTAATAGTAGTCCACTGTTTAACTCTGGAAGGGGTCAGCTCATCAACAGTGTGGTCCATGGTACTCATCTAAAACAAAGAGGTGTTAAAGCTTCAGAGGCTCCCCTTTGTAGCCAAGCTAATTTGGTGCTCAACATCTGCTTAAGTCATTACTGTATCCTCATCAGAATAATAAGTAGCCTCAAGCTACCCTCGGATTGAAGATTCACAGTCCACATCTCACTGCTCCCTCCAGCCTTCTGGGGGTACGGATCAGCACAGCAGCTCACTCCTTCTGCTTTGTTGTGCATAGTCTGTGCCAACACACTCCCCAAAAAGATGCAGGGCCTAATGAATTGGCTTTAATGGTCCTCTTACCCACTTAAATGGCTTTGTTTTAATTGGTTGCGCTACTCTATGTCCAGAACTCCACCAAAAAGTTCACGGCATACATGCTAATTGTCCCTTTCTAATTACTGCACAACGTGCAAAGTCTGACAGAGCAATTTTGGAGGTGATGCTCCATCATCAGTAATTCTCTTTATATTTAATTTGATGAAAAATCACTACAAACCCACAGTGCGGATGCAACAGAAACAATGCCTATTCATGCAATCTAGACATATCTTATACACAGCGGCGTTTTTGGTTCCATGAAATGTTCTTTTCAAGCTTCCGGAATTAGGGTATTTCCAAGCAGCAGCAAACTCAGCTCTTCATACGATCCCCTAAGTGTACTTAATTTTCATGGATCACCTCTTTGGAGCTGAACTTAACTAATTCCACCACCTTCATTTACCAGATGAAAAGAAGAACAGAGCAGTAATACATTTAGAAGCCCCTGGAATTCTGTGCATGAAATTCCAGATTCCATGCGCAAGAACAAACAGAATTTTCTGAAAGAAAAAAAACAACAACACTAAATCGTTGAAGAAGAATTGATGTTGACATAAGTTTTTGCAGCTCTTCTGACTTTAATTGCAAAAATTCATTACGGGGGAAAAACGTCTATGGCTTGCCTTCCAACAGAGAAAGCCAAGGGAAAGATCCCATTTCTATTCTAACTAGCTTTCACTGCTATCTATTAGCTTCTCAGTCTGTTTAATGTGTCCCCCCAAAAAAACTATCTGGAGTTTTCTATGCGCTTTAGGGTATCTTCATACCAAAATCATACTCCTGTAATGTAATAAGGGGGGGAAATGAATGGGATTCTTATGAATCCCATTGCCTTCTGTTGTACCCTGATGCAGTCTTGTGATTATGTAGTTGTTAAACAAACTATGTAAGTCTGATGAGCAACAGAGAAGCAATTTAAGAGAAAAACAATCATTCTCACAATCCAGAAACGGTTATTCCAGCAAAATGAAAGGGAGCCTTTTTATTTAGAAATGGTTCCATTGCACCTAAAACCTGATACAAATAAAATGCATACCTTTGCTCTGAACTACCAGTGGCACCTTTTAAAGGAGATTTGCACACATGGCAACGTTTTGAGGAATGTCCAGGATCTTTGAAAAAAAATGTCTATAAAGCTACTGAAATTGTATAGAGACGCTTGATCCTTTCTGATCTATGTTTCAGATGGGAAGACCACTTCAGAGAGAAAATTGATCCAGCTTTGCAGAAGTGGGGTTGACTTAATTCAGAAAATCCTGTGCAATGCATGGGATTTTCCAATTTTTAAATGGTAGTTATGGCAACCCAGAAATTATTTCAAGTTAGCTTCAAACCAATTTTATGTTTGCTTGAAGTCAGCCTATAGAGATGCCCTATAGGGTGTTTGGTTTGCCAGGTTCTAGGCCCCTTAGAGAGGCATTGCAAGAAAATAAAAACTATTTTGAATATATAGAGAGTGTTTTGGAAGAAGACACAGGCCACTCTTTTGAAGACAATGAAGTCCATATTTTGGGCAGAGAGGATAGCTGGTTTGAAAGAGGGGTTAAAAAAGGCCATTTGTGTCAAAATTGATTAGTCCTCTCTCAACAGAGGGGAAGGGATACGACATCATCTATCTCCAATCTACAACACAGTCCTTTCAACAGTTTCAAGAAGGCTCCACACCCATTTGCACCACTCAGGTGGCCCTCATGACACAGATAAACCTCCAGGTGACTTTGATGACTCGCTAAAAGAATGCAGATGTCCAGCTGTCTGCAAGGTGTATAAATCCTTCCATTCCCCGCCATCCAGTCAGAGCTGAGGAAGCTTCTTGGATGGGAAGCGAAATGTCTTCAAAGAAAAACCAGAAAGTCCAGTTGCCTCCTGAAAAAGCACCGTTGGGACGACTGTGACCTGCATGACTGAGAATCTCCATAGACACGTATCTCTAGATTATTTTCTTTCCCGTTATCAAAACATCTGACTTCTCTCTATCTCTAAAAATGATGAGTCAAGATTTCCTTGACACACACAGCTTCATGTATTCTCTTCCTTTAACGGGGAACTGCAAAAATCATTGCTAGTTTTTGCTTTGGGACTAATTCCAGCAGGAATGATAATATTTATATTTAATCTTCTATACCATGATTGCATCACTGCTAGGGACCATCTTCATTAAGTATCAATCGGCAATCAAACAAACAAGAGTATATTAAAACATCATTTCCTAGTCTGCAGGGTTCCAGTAAAGGAAATAATAAAGTGCAATATGAGGAACAAGAACTACTTTAAGAGGAAGAGGTCTAATTAAAACAGAGCTTAACAACTCTATGGATTAATTGGGATCCAGCTGAGAAAATTAATCCTTTGGGACTAAGATTACTCCCACCGCAATATACTTTTATTCTCAACTACAGGTTACGTCTTTCGTGCTTTGCTTTTGGAGTTGAACTGCATAAAGAAGAACTTTCATAAGAAATTTCCATTTTATATTCCAATAAATATGAAGATTGCAAAACAGTTAAAATAAAGTTGTTCATACACCTTCACAATTCTGCCTGAGTGGTAACTTCAGATCTATATTTTACATTTTGGTTTAAGGTATCATAGAGAAAAAGAAAAACATCTCTGAAAAAATGAGGAAAAAAAATCATGAAATAGTATAAACTAGCCATTTCTATAACAACAGATCTATCTAATCAGTAAAAGTCAAAATCAAAGTTTTATTTTTTTGCCACTTCAAGCACAAAGTCCAGAAGTGGTTTCCAAATAGAAAGTACTTGTGGTTTTGGTTTTGGTTTTTAATCAGGGCAATCAATTTAGCCATCAGCTTTTGCAACCATTCATCCATTGTGGGAATTAAAGTGTTCTTCCATTTTTGTGCATAAAGTAATCTTGCTGCCATCAATATACATAACATCAAAGTTCCATTTTTTCCTAGGTCTATTATGCATTTTTTCCCCCAAGTCTATTATGTAAAAGTAAAAAGTCAAGGTTCAATGTTATTTCTTATTCTACTGCAACGAAAGGGAATTGGAAATGAATTTTCTTTCTTTTTCCCTTCTTTTCTACAATTTTCCCTTCCCCTTTCCCTCCCCTACTTTTCCTATTATTTGCTTTTGTATTTTATATTATAAATAATAAAAGGACAAAGAAATTCTGAAAAATAAAATAAAATGTAATTTAAAAAAGAATCCATAAAAGTCTTGACAGTAATTTGCAACAACTAGTACTGCTTAACTTTACAAGGATAAAGATTGAACTTGAAACCTGCAATATAATTTTACTGGGAGTAGAGATCCAACACAGTTGCATATTGTACCTTAAATGGATATTTGAATTGTGTCATTTTCCCCTCTTGTGCATCATCTCAAAATATCAGCCCATCCACCACCAATAAATAAATAAATATATGTTTTCATATATTTTCATTTCATTTCATTTTCATTTCAGGAAGAATTGTGGTTAATCAAAATATACTGGAGTACTTGGAAATATTACACATAATGAAACCTTTGATCATTTTTTTTTTAAAAATGCCTAACTAAAGAAGTCAGCATTAGAGACTAACAACAGTATATGGAAGAAAAAATGTATTCTATGCAGATTATCACATTCAATTGCTGTTTGTCTGGTGGTAGATGCTTCTACCATTCCCAAGGTCAAAGAATGTTCATATAGTATTTTAGTCAGGGTGGTTCTACTGTGATAGGCACTGTCCAGCTTTCACTTCTGAGAACAAGTATCTTGGCTTAAGGTCTGCTCATGATCATCATCATTTCATGACCCCATAATCCCTTGTGGGGTGGAGGTTGGGCAACTGAATCGAGCTGAGTGATTACTGGCAAGATGCCCTTCCTGTCACCAATGCAGAGTTTATATGCAGCAGATATACTCTTATTATGCTCAGAGAGAGAAATATCTGCTTCTACCTAGGATTGAACTCACAGCCTCCTGATTGTGAGGCGAGAGCTCCACCTCTAGGCCACCGCACCACTTGGCTTAAGTTCTGCTCATGTGCGCTGCAAATTAATCAATTTCTATATATTATCCAAGGCAAGGGTGAATTCAGCTGGTTCAGACCGGTTCGGATGAACTGGTATCTCTGACAATCGATCAGCTGGCTGGCTCATAGCTCCGAGGATCAACTGGGCCCGCCCTCCCGCCTCTGCGCTTTTCTCTCCTTTATCCTCTCAGCTGATTCGCATGGCAGAGTGGATTGGTGCACCTCAACTGTACCTACTGTGTTACTACATAGAAGGTAAGCTGGTTGTTTTGAAGCTGAGCGCACGTGTGAAGCGTGTGTAAGGTGCGTGCGCCCGCATGCTCACTGAACCGGTTGTAAAACCGGTTGAAACCACCACTGATCCAAGGAAACAGGTACTACTTTACATTTACTGAATCTTCAGGGCAAGAACACAATAAAAAAAAAAGAGTATTTACTAGAGCGTTAGAAGACAGGATTGTTAAGGCTCAGTACTTGTGGATACATTCTGTAGGCACTAACTCATGAATCAATAACTATCAACAAGATTTTCGCCAACGTACTGAAGCATTAATGAGCTTCAGATGAGACACACAAACTGGTTCCACTGACAGAGTTGTCTGCCTGAATTTTGTTAAAAACAGAGGGAAAGAAAAATAATACACCATTACATTTGTCAGTGCATTCCATTTTAGACACTCAACCTGTCTGGGTTGTATTCTTTTACGTGGTTAAACAGCGAGCTTGTGTATCTCTTTATATTTATCTACCAACACAGTGTTGTTGATGTCATGAGATTGTCCCACAAATGGTGAGGCACTTGATGAGTCAAACTATTTTATGCCATTGCAATATATATATATATTTAAAGGCATCTATTATCTCATCCACTGTGTCTTTTTATATCCCCCATTAAGAGGAGGACAGATTGAATGTTAAATAAATAAATAGACATATATTGCAGAAGTAACTAGGTTGATAGTTTGGAGGAAAAATGGAATGATCTATAATATTGCTGGAAATTATTTCTTATCACTACCTTGTGTTCAGCTCTTCCCAAGTTGGTTGAGTCATCTGCCTCTTGTGGAAACAACAGAATAACAGAGTTGGAAGAGACCTTGGAGGTCTTCTAGCCCAACCCCCTGCTCAAGCAGGAGACCCTATACCATTTCAATAGCTGTCCAGTCTCTTCTTAAAAACCTCCAGTGTGTTGGAGCACCTACATCTTCTGGAGGCAAATTTTTCTACTGATTAATTGTTCTAACTGTCAGGACATTTTTCCTCAGTTCTAGGTTGGTTCTTTCCTTGAATAGTTTCCATCCATTACTTTTTTGTTCTGCCTTCAGGTGCTTTGGAGAATAGCTTGACCTCCTCTTCTTTATGGCAGCCTCTTAGATATTGGAGGACTGCTGTCATATCACCCCTAGTCCTTCTTTCAATTAAAATAGGAATACCTAATTCATGCTACTGTGCTTTGTATGTTTCAGTCTCCAGTCTCCTAATCATAGTTGTTGCTGTTCTCCGCACACTTTCTACCATCTCAACATCTTTCTTATATTGTGGTGACCAAAACTGGATGCAATATTACAAGTGTGGCCTTACCAAGGAAGGCATTACAAAATGGTATGAAGACTTCACGTGATCTTGATTCTATTCCTCTGTGAATGCAGCCTAGGACTGCGTTGGCTTTTTTTTTTGGGGGGCAGCTGTTGCACACCACTGTCTCATATTTAAGTGGTTGTTCACTAGGACTCCAAGATCCCTTTCACAGTTATTGCTATTCAGACAGGTCTACACTTAAAGGCATGATATAAATGACTGACCGCTTACCTATGTTAGCATGATATAAATCACTGAAGGTTATGATGTTATGACATGCTGCCTGCTGATGGGCCAATCTCTAACCAAATGTTGAGGAAAAAGAGAACCTGAGCCTTACATCTGGCATCTGGAATGGAAACCATTCAATGAAGGAAGCGGATAAGAGAGAAGTTTCAGATCTTTTTAAAAAATAAAAAATAAACTATCAAGAAATATAATAGGAAACAGGTTACACAGATGTTTCATTTATAGATTGAGTCACATGCTTAATATATGAAACAGCTATATTTATTAAGTTGAGCCAAGTATCAGTCATAGGGGTATTGTTCAGCTCTGGGGCTCTTGTTTAAAAACTCACAGAGGAGAGGCCACAATACACCAAGTGACGCACTGTTGTTAATACTGTGCTTAAATCTGAACCACCACATCCAGTTCCTCTGTACTCAGTGGGCTCCAATTCTGTTGTGTATAATTACTAGAGTATTTCCCCATCCAACTATCATGTTCATATTTACCAAGTCTCACCTGCAGCCCTTTGCTTAGCATTCAAAAGACACAGTTGCAGCTGGATGGGAAATTGATGCAGTTCAATACACAGGGTACACTCTGTGTGTGTGTGTGTGTGTGTGTGTGTGTGTGTGCAGTCCTTCTGAATTCAGCTGGAGTTGCAAATGCTAACTCATGTCATGTCAGAGACTAACTCTGGATTTCTTCTTTGGGAAAAACAAAACAAAACACCCCCAAAAATATTTTTTTAGGAGATTATGACACTCTTATCAACAATCTTCAAACATTTATCTGGATTATGTTCTTCATCCCTAGTTCCATTGTCACTAGACTATGGAACATCAATGGAGATTCTCAGTCATCCCAGGTCATGGTTGTCCCAAAGGTGCTTTTTCAAGAGGCAACTGGACTTTCTGGTTTTTTTCAAGAGGCAACTGGACTTTCTAGACTATGGAACAAAATGGCTCAGTACAACTGTTTAAACCAGCTGAATCCAATTTAAAAAATGGTAGAGAAATATCATGTAATGATGTGTGAACCCATGCACAGATACATGCACATTCCTACATATATACACATCCACCAAACATATCTGCAGACAAATATATATCTAGCACATTTTTCTGTTTCAGAAAGGACCAAAAAACAAAATCATTATTGAGGTAAGGGGGAAAAAATAAAGGCAGGAGAAGAAAATCTTTTTACTACGTATCTCTGTAACTTTCTGTCCTCGCTAATTGTTTTATGTTCTCCCACGTCTATATATAAATTGATATACTGCCTTCTGTTGTTGTTTTTTTAAACTGCTTACTTTTTTTGAAGATGTCATCAGTTCCATCCAACCACAACTGTCTTGCCCTTTCCTTTCTTCTCAACCCATTCATTTGTCCTTCTTATACTTCTTTTGCAGTTAGCAATAGCACTTAGACTTATACACCAATCCTAGTCAGGATCGAACTCTAGACTGTGGGCAGAGTTTGCCTGTAATACTGCCTTCTGACCACTGCACCACCAGGTCTTAGTTCATCTGTTTTTCATTCTCTCTCTATGACCAAATCACTTTGGTGAATTTATTTTGTACCAGTCAATCCACTTTATATTCCATTCACATATATTCAGCACCCATTTATCACTGACCCAAACTCTTCTTGCTTTCTGCCCATACTTTTTAAATACCCCATTACTTTTGCATTCGATCTAGTTTTTATGTTTCTACTGACATATCCAATTCTCACATCCATCTTTTTTTAAAAAAAAAAAGTGGGCAGTCGCAGATTGCTTTGCGTTGACGTTTTTGTTTCTTTTGATGAAACATCAGAGTACACAACAATCATGGTCCTTCCACCAGCATTTGCATTTCTCTATAATTTCCCAACTTTTGAGCATCTACTCTCCTAATTGTCCACAATGTATGTAAAACTTGCAATTGCTCACTCCATTTTCTCCATCAAAGATAAATACTTTGCTTGTCAGTTATAAATCCCATATTCTTTGTTGCAGCTCTGTAGCATTCACTGCAAATTCTTTGGATTCTCTGTCAACAATGCGGCCATGTTAAAGCAACCTGCATTTTCATACCTCCAACCAACAGAATCCTCGGATTACCACAGACATTCCTTTCACAGTTATCAAGATACACTTTAAACAACCAGGGGATATCATGTATTCTTCCTTCCGGATTAATGATAGGTCATTCACAAAGCATTTAACTGATTGTCAGACATGCTTTTATTTTCCACCACCAAAAATAGAAAATCAGGAAACTGAGTCTGAATCTGACCAAAGGCCCATTTTGCACATGGCCCAACCACAGTAGTTTTTGGCAAGTTTACAATCATTTAAGGGTCATTCCCACTGGAAACTCCCAGTAGCTGATGATACACATAATCCTACCTTAGATTTTGGAGGTAGGCTACAACATTTATGATTGGGACCTACTTTATCCTGCATGTATTTGTCTAATCTTCTTTGAATCTGGTCAGCCACTGTGATGACTTCCCCAAATGCTTTCCCAGATATCAATGTTAGCTTGGAGGAAGATGAATCAGTTCCACACACATCTGGAGGGGATTTGGTTAATGACTCCAAGCAACCACCTGCGAGGGATTTGACTCAAGCACAGCTGCAGCAGGACAGCCCAGAGGTTTCAGGTGAAGAAAGCATGCAGCTGTAGCCAGTCAGTGATGAGGAAGAGGAACTGCCTTCTGCAACTGATCCAAGAACACTTAGGGCAGAGAAAAGGCAGGAGCAGAGAAGGTCATCCAGAATATTTGTGAGGAGAAAGCCTGTCCCTTCTTGATGGGCTGCACCAAAAGCTGGCTATTTAGCACAGCACAGAGGGAAGCGATGCTGGGAACAAGGTGTTTATTTCCTCTGAGCTGACATCTGGAAAAATAACTGGGGAAGCATCCAGGGGAGTCATCACAGCCACACTTTTTTTTTCATTTATCTAAGATGAAATTCAAGCATTTACACTACTTGGGGAAGATGTATCTGAAAACAGTTGTTATGGAGGAAGCTATATGCAGGCAAATCATTTGCACAAACTTTGCCTTGCTTTTTGGATGCACTGAAACTATTGAAAAAATTCTGAATGATGCTTAAGCAACTGCACAGAAATACTTTGTTATTACTGATGGCACACTTTCATAGCAACAGCATTAATCATGCCAGTATTTGCTAGGTTTATGCATTATACTAACACACTCCAATCAATATAAAACTATAGTATTGATTTCATTTACTTGACCTGTTTATATTATTTCCACCCTTCTGATATGCAGAAAGTAGCAGTGGGATCCACACGGCATGTGTATCTTCATATAAATAAATTCCTGAATTGATTGAGATTTATCTAACATCTTTCAAGATTTGCAGGTGAACTGTAGACATGGCCTGGTGGATGTTTGCATTCCCAGATCAGATGATTTGATATCTACACTTTGTTTTGGCCAGAATGATTAGTAAGCGATAACTCTCATACGTTATCAATTAGGAAGATGTCCATAGGAATCACTCTCTCTCTCTCTCTCTTCTGGAGAAAGTTCAGAAGCAAAAGAGAATGAAATAAAACAAAGACTTTAAAAGGTAATAAAAAATCATCACTTTGGCTTCTTCAACTTGGTTGTAAATATCGTGTTTCCCCAAAAATAAAACCGTGTCTCATTTTCTTTTCTTTTTTTTTGGGGGGGGGGATATGTTTGTCTCTTTTTTTTCATGTATGGGGGCCCACGTCTGCTTACTTGTGATGGGGCAGGAGGCCACGTGGTGCACCAGTGCCACCGCCATGAGGCAGGGGGGTGCTTCCCCATGTGCCCCACACTGGCTTACCGTGGTGGCACAGTGGTTAGAATGCAGTACTACAGGCTACTTCCTCTGACTGCCAGCTGCCTGCAATTGGGCAGTTCAAATCTCAACAGGCTCAAAGTTGACTCAGCCTTCCATCCTTCCGAGGTCAGTAAAATGATGACCCAGATTGTTGGGGGCAATATGCTGACTCTGTAAACTGCTTAGAGAGGGCTGTTAAGCAGTATATAAGTCTAAGTGCTATTGCTATTGCTATTGCTATTACCTCAGGGCCTCCGCAGCCAGGCTATCCACACCCTGACACCTGCCTCACCTCCCAGTGGTGGCTTATTTTCAGGATAGGTCTTATTTTGGGGAAAACAGGGTAGTAGCAATAGTAGAGGTACTGCAGCAAGAAAAAACTACCATAAACATAAACATGGAGTCTTTTTAATTGGTCTGAGTTAATGTTTTCATGTCTTCATTTCAGACTATTATTAAATTTGAATGAGTGTATTAAAATGGGGGTCCTGTCAGCATTAGCTTCTATGTTGCATTCCATATTCAACTCTTATATGAACAACGGCTTCAGCATTTCTCGTTCAGGGCACAGGCAGAATGTGGATGGCATCCAATTTTTAATCAGCTGTACAGATGGGTTTATTTCACAAATGCACAGATGGAAGTTCCTGAATGCCTGACAAGGTGTAAAAACTGTTACTGCGATTACAAAGGGACAAAAAAGAAGCTGGGGGAAATTATAATTAGCCAAGACTCTGCCTCTTAAGAGTTGATTAGTTCAGAACTTAAATTTTGTCCTTGGTGTGCACAAACCACTTTGTGGAGTAAGGGAAGAAAAACACATATCAGATTAACAAAGAAAACGGGCTGGAAGTCCCCCAAGAGCTCCTGCAATCTTGCAAGTATCTAACTCATTATCGTTCTTGATATAATTCCCTCTGAAACTTGCCAAAAGCATGATACAATAAATTCAGCCAACCAATCGCCAAACAAATTGCAATGTTTTCTGAAGGGATTTGAAAAGGAAGGATTAGCAGAGGTTAATTCACAGATAAAATACTGAAGATGCTCATTAAAAAGATGGCATACAATTTCCAGCAAAGAAACTAAGACTGATAACTTCTCTTTTAGGGGAGCTTTTTGAAATTGCATCAAAACAGGGCTACCTCCATAATGTGTAAGAACATTCAGTCGGATTAGATTAGCTTCTTTCACAAACTCACACACCCGCTCAAGCTCGCGCGGCATGCATTTAAGGAAGCACTAATTCTATCTCAGAGCTTCATGGTGTCCATTTATTTTTTTTTTAGATTACAATTTTCTGCAAAATTATATGAGCATAGCATCCACTGAGCTTGGTTGGGGCTTAAATCCAAGTAGATGTGAAGATAATAGCCCTGCTGGTGTCTCTTGTTCATGCCAATCTACAGTTAGAAATGTACACTAGAAGGACCACCTGGAGAACTGGCCTGGATTTTTTAGATGAGCAGAACATTTTTTTTAAAAAAAATGACATTAGCAGAAATTGAAGGAAGACTTAAAGCAAATACGTGCTGTGGAGAAGAAGGGGAGGAACAAGACTTCTACAACCTCATAAAACCACAGTTCAGAGAGTTGGGGTTGTGGTCATAGGTTTTCATGATAAGGGATTTGATGTTGTCTTTCATTGCTTTCACATCTGGCTCTCCCTCAATTATGTGAGATGTAAGAATCATGTCTATTGGCTCTCATAAAATATGACTTTTATGTGGTAGATATACACTGTGGATCTTGTTCTTCTACCCAACAACACTAAAGCCACTGAATGTACAGTACTTTTGGTGGAACAATTTGGATAGGCATTTTACAGTTGCTACTGTACATAAATGAGGTATAGATTTATTTATTTTTCTGAATGGTGTGTTTTTTTTTTAAATAATAATAATAAATAAATAAATATTATCCTACTGGGAAGTAGCATGGTATCGCTTCTTAATCCTACATTATTCTAGGGGGAAAAGGGGGAAAAAAAGATATTCCTGCCTCCCTCCTCCTCCAAGGAACACAATCTGGGCACAACATCATTCAAAACTTATGGTGCCATAAATACTTCTTGTTTTATCTTTTGATGTCCCTCCCCGCTTGTCAGTTTATATGTGACCACACACATTGTCACATGAAACCATTTTGATGACCTTGTAGTTTAATTCCACCTGTTCCAAACAGGCATTGCAATTTTATAATCTGAAATCAGGTAAAAAGAATAAATTAGGACTCAGTTTCTGGAGAAATAATGGCAGTCACATTTCGCATTCCGTTGGTGTACAATTTCTGAATATGTCTACCCCTAATCCCCCAGTTTTTAAATATGTTACTATGTCCAAGAACAAAGGGATTTACACTACCATCATTGATACTGTTTTAAGCAAAGAAGTCTTATGGAAATTTCATGTTCAGCAATGACATCTAAACAACTGTCCTATGGATGGAGACCTGATGTTCAGGAACATGACTATGCAACTTAGAGAGGAAAGGAACTGTTCCACCTTGTCATCTGCTTAATTATACACATGCATGTCTCACCTGAGGACAGCTTGTATTTCCAGTGATAAATTTAAAATATCTTTAATCAATGTCTCCTCTTTTGAGGAAATATGTAAAAAAATAATAATATTAGCTTCATCCAAATGCAAGACCACATATTTGCAATAGTCCCATTTTTTAAAATAATCTTAGTACAGTCCTAAACATGGAAAAAATACAATTCAGAAAATTGACCATCTTCAGGTCATTTGCAATCTATTTGGGTAACATCTGCAAGAAAACAACCAAGCTCAGAGAGCACCAAACACCCCATACCTAGAATTGACACCTTTCTGTATATTGTACATTTAGATCACAGTTCTACTTAAAGGTAAATCTCATTCATTTCAAGATGGCATTTTCTTATCTCAGTGGGTATTCAGAATGTATTTCCTTCAGAAGGTGCACTTAAGAAACACAAATACTGTGTAGCTCAGTATTTCCCATCAACGTAACAGTGAGTGAACATTTACAACCACTGCTCAACCATCTGTCCCTTTGAACAAATATCTTTTACATCACCAACTTCTCACTAGAGGCTAACAAAATGTTGCCGTTTGCAGCTTAGGCTGAGAAAATTAAAACAATAGTCAAGAACATCTTTCTAGTTTCAAATCAACTGAAAGGACATCTAATATTATTTCAGATGTATCAGTTACAACTTTTTTTCTTCCCATAAAATCACTATAAAATATATCAAGGATTATCTCCTCTCCATAAGCAGGTGACATCAAGGCTATCAATTTAGTTGGGTATTTAATTTTGTTTAATGAAGGATTATTTTACATAGCAGCATCTGGTCCACATTTGAAGTAGATGACACCAGCTGCTGGGAACAATACCTTTTGAAGACCAGGAATAGGCTAGCCAGCCACTCCTTTGAAAAAAAAATCACTGGCTGCTAATGAGATCCTCTTGCAAATGAGTTTCCTCTGCATTCAGAATAAAACATGGTAGATAACCTAGGCAGAAAGCTATCTGTCTGCCATAAAAAAACATCCCGCCCAAATTATGTAGGGCCAAAGGAGAGGTGACTCCCATTGAGAATGTGTTCACGTTTCTTGTTTCAAGAGGGGAAAAAAATAGCCAGCACAAGATGCAAAAGTACTGGGCAGAACAGAAAAATAGCCAGTGTAAGATGAGAAAGTGCTGAGCAGAGCAGAAAAGGAGAAAGGGAGAGGGAGAGAGAGGGAGAGAGAGAGAGGGAGAGAGAGAAGAGAAGAGAAGAGAAGAGAAGAGAAGAGAAGAGAAGAGAAGAGAAGAGAAGAGAAGAGAAGAGAA
>JANHFL010004890.1:79011-91693 GCA_032468155.1 Oxyrhabdium leporinum
AGGAGGAGGAGGAGGAGGAGGAGGAGGAGGAGGAGGAGGAGGAGGAGGAGGAGGAGCTGAGAGATTCTATCCATCTCCAGATTATCTACTGAGCTTCAATGACTGAGAATTAACTTGAACTTGGATCTGCCTCATTTCATTCTTTGGTTTATTAAGCTTGTGTCCTATTATGTCCAGGAAGTCAAGGTGACCTCTACTCCAATTCTTCCCAAGCTTACAGTGCAGGATGTCCTTGCCTACAACCTTTGTTGACATTGTACGAGCACATAAAAAAAGAAAAAGAAAAAAAAAAGGAAGAAAACATAACCACATATTTTCTCGGTGTCTCTTCTCCTTGTTTACACCATACAGCAAAATATCCCACCTTCTGAGCAGCTATGTTCCTCTAAACAAAAAGTTAAATTAAGAAAACAAATGGGTCACCACCTCACCCTCCAACCTCCCCTCACATTGTGTGTTGCATTTGACCCAAGATCTTATATAGGTTATGGGTTCCCTTCCCATTTTCAACTGCCATTATGACTTCAGAATAAATTAATAGCCAGACTGGAATAGCATTTTATCAGATGTGTTGGCAAAGAAAAGAAAAGAAATTCACTTAATGGCTCATTGTAAGACTTACTGAATACTTTTCATTTAATCGATTGAAATCATTTGTATTGGCTGGCCCAGTTAAGAAGATATAACTACATTCATTAGCTGTCAGGTTCTCACACATCATACACTAGATCTTTCCCAAACAAATAAACCTTTTTTTCCCCCCAATTACTCTGTTCTATCAAGCTTTCCTCCATGCCATTAAGATGAAAAGAGATCAGCCAAAGAATGGGCTTTTCAACGCTCCGGTCAATGATATTTATTAGAAGGAAGTTTATGGCTCTGCATAAACATTCTAGGAAGTAGTCTGCTTTCAGACACCATCTATTTATAAACTAATTTAGGATTGCAAACCTCTTGCCATTTTCTATTATTTGTTCTATATGGAAGGCTAAAATCAGTTGCACTTGTAAAACTGTGAGAGTCTGCATTTTCTTGGCAGTGGTACCCAAGTGGTTTTTATGTCTTCTTCTAACATTTATTGATTTGACCTCTCATCTATTGTCCTTGGATTTTTTGGTTGCTTCCCAACTAAGTCTTAACCAGATATGTTTCAGCTCAACTTTCTGAGATCAGCTAAAGCAAGCAGAAGCTATCACTAGTTAGGTCCACTGTATATGCCCGAGAGCCTGCAATCATGTCTTTGTAAATTTCATGGCTCAAATAATACACCAGATGTGATTCCATGGACTTATTTAACTTCAGTTATTCATCCTGATGTGTTTATATTACACATATAAAGGGACAATAATCCAATGGGATTATTGTTGTTCACGGCGGAAGGCTCTTAAATCCTTTATGCTTTCATATAAATCAGGAAATCTGATCCACAAAACTGAGGATATGAACATTTCTTGGAATTTCTGGCTTTTTCAGCACTACCAAGGCATTACCAAAGCACAAAAGAAACTCTGCAACCTTTCATTGTGTTAATGCAACATGTTTATATGCATGTATTAAAACAATAGCCTGTTTTTGGATTTTATTTCTGGAAAGTTAAGCATGGGCAACTCTTGTCTGATACTCGATAGAGAACCATAGTTGTAAGCTGGAACAGAGAATAGGAAAACCAACCAACAAACATCCTGGGAGAAACTAAAGGCAAACAACCTCTTTTCCTACCTTGACATATTTATACATTACTAAGAAGTGAATTGAAAAATAAGTTTCTTTTAGGTTCTGCTTTTCTTTCTCTTCTCTTTTGCAAGCATAACAACATGACTTTTCTTCATTTTCCTTACAGAAGCTTACAAATCAGATTGAAAATGACAGAGAGACATAGACAGAGAGACAGAAACAGAGATAGAGATGATAGATAGGACCATTTCCCCCCAAAATCTTCTAGTCTTCTGACTGCCTTAAATATACCTATGAACAACCCAAGTATTCATTTAAAAGAGGGGTATCAAACTCAAGGCCTTCAGACCAGCCTGGTCCATTGGGTGCTTAGATGAGGCCCATGGGGCTGGCCTGGAAGCAGCAAAGGACCAGCCCACAGCTGCACCACACATCCCTGAGCTCCATTTTTGCTGGCAGAGGGCTATCAAAACAAACTAAAAAAACAAAACAAAAGGAGAAATGTTTCCCCTTTTGCATTCAAGCATGCAAGAAGGGACAGGAAAGGAGAAAGGGAAGAGGAAAGAGAAAGGAAAAAGAAGGAAAGATGGGAAAAGGGCAAGGAAGGAAAAAATAAGGAAAGAGGGGAAGGAAGAAGAAAGATGAATGAAGAGGGAAGGAAGGAAGGAAGGAAGGAAGGAAGGAAGGAAGGAAGGAAGGAAGGAAGGAAAGAATGAGATTATAATGAGAGTAAGGGTCTCAGGGAAGTCCTTCCTTAGCACTTCTCGCCCCCCCCCCCGATATGAGTGACATTGAGCTGGCCACACACACCCTGGCCACACACACCCTGGCCCCTTGAGGTCAAACACAACCCTGATGCAGCCCTCAATGAAATCGAGCTTGACATCCCTGATCTAAAAGGGTTGAAATGATCCCAAATTGTAGTTTGAAGGCTCAGAAGGAGAATAAAAAAAAATACCACTGTGAGATTTTGCCAACATCTAATAAAGTTCACGCATATAAAATTCCTTTCAAGCATCCATTGAAGAATGTTGAAGAGCCTTTTCATTGACTGTTGTCTCTTTTTGACATTCCTGATATGCATCCTTTTTTTTTTAACGGATCAAGAGTGCAGATAAACTGGGCCTTTAAACTTCTAATGTTAAAAAAAACAAAACAAAACACCACCCTATTTATAATGTACATATTTTATTGCTGATCACAGGAATCAAAGACAGAAAAAAGTTTCAAGCAAAAGTGGATTCTTTTTTCCTCCATCCATCTTTAACCACAAGTGAATACGGTAATGTTTATCTGTCAGCTTTCAAAGTCATGTCAATCAAAATACTGAGGTCATCATCACCACCATCACACAAATTGAGATGCTATTTCAGGACCAAAAAACCTAAACATGTTTCTCTTTGCACTAGTTACACCGTCTGATAATATTCATGTTTGAGTTTGTCAAAGTCCCAAAGGTGCTTTTTTTAAAAGGCAACTGGATTTTCTTGGGTTTTATTTTATTTTATTTTGCCTTGATGATGTTTCACTTCTCATCCAAAAATTCAGAACTGAAGAAGCTTCTTGGATGAGAAGTGAAACATGTTCAAGGAGGAAAAGAAACAAGAAAGTCCAATTGCCTTTTGAAAAAGCAGCTTTGGGACAACCAGGACATGGATGACTGAGAATTTCCATATAGTTTGTCAAAGGTACATGAAACATTACTGTCTGAAGGTAAGATACAAATATATTCTTACATGTCAAAGTTCTATGTGCAAAAGCAGGAATTGAGAATTGAGAAAAGGGTTGTCTCTATTGTCCAGAAATCCTTCAACTAGCTGATGTCCATCCACAAGTTCCATCAATTCATTTCTTTAAGAAATTGAAGGCACAATGAGAAATGGAACCAAAACATTAGATTAAAAAAAAAAAACAGAGAGAGGAGGAGGAATGTTTATTGACTCTAAAAGTAAAGGTTTTTTTTGGTTTTTGTTTTTACTCTATGGAGTGGTGTTCATCTCTATTTTTTAGCCAATACACATTTGTTGGAAGACATTTCCATGGTCATGTAGCCAGCATGCCTCTTTCAGTCAACATATTCTGCAATGCCTTCACTATGGTTTGTAGCTGGTCATGACTACATACAACTGGACATGAGCCATGGAGGTGCAGTGGTTAGAATGAAGAATTGCAAGTTAACTCACTGCCAGGAGTTCGATTCTGACCTGCTCAAGTTTGATGCAACCTTCCCTCCTTCCAAGGTCAGTAAAATGAGGACCCAGATTGTTGGGGACAATATGCTGACTCTGTAAACTGCTTAGAGAGGACTATAAAGTACTATGAAGCAGTATATATGTCTTAAATGCTATTGCTATTGCTATTGCTATTCTATTCTATTCTATTCCAGTAGTAGTTAGAATGCAGTATTGCAGGCTAACTCTGCTGACTGCCAGCAGTTTGATCCTGACTGGCTCAAGATTGATTCCATCTTTCCAAGATTGGTAAAATGAGGACACAGATTGTTGGAGGCAATATGCTGACTCTCTAAACTGTTTAGAGAGTGCTGTAAAAGCACCATGAAGCAGTATATAAATCTAAAAGCTATTGCTTCCCACCCCGATCTCCCCTCCCAAAAAACAGCTTATCAGAAAAGTCTGTATTCTTTTCATAATGTCATTCGTCTTTTCTCAACATTTTCTTTCTCAGAGCAGAGGCCTGAATAAGGACTATAAACAGCTGGGTTAGATGCCAGGATTTGCCTTCTTGGTACTCCCAGCTAATATAAATTTTGCATGATGACTGTCTGCAAATGCATACATCTTTGTTTTAAGTATGCATCAAGTTATTTTGGAAAATCACCAAATGATAGCCCAACACACATTTTCTTTCCACAATAGAAGCACATTCTTGGCCCATATGTTACGCTGCCTACATCTACCTATTGCCAGTCTCATGGCAAACATAAAATGGTTGAATTCACTATCAATTACAGGGTGGAACAAGTTTGATTTCAATTATAACAGGAGAGCAAAAACAGCTGGGAAATCCCCCAGGGGAAAAACCGCAAGAATCAAGGGGAGTGAATGGTTCATTAAGCACTACTAATTAGGGACAGATGAACCTGAGATATAAAACACATCTTGTTGCTCTGCTTGCTTCACTGCGATGGTTTCAGAGCAGCACCTAGTTGGACTGAAGCTACCTGAATGTTGATATAATTACTATCTCATTTGTAGCTGTAACAATTGGCCCAACTTTTTAAAAAGTGCCAAAAGAAATCAAACACCATCACCACATCAACCAAATTAGTGAACTTCTGCTTGATCAAATTCTATCCCAAATGAGACAGATGCTTTCACTACAGACTTCCGAAAGCTTGAGCCGAAGTAAATAAAATAAAATAAAAAATGTTGCAAAAATTACTTTTAATCACCAAAGTACTATGCAATGGGGGACGGGGGGGATGAATCTGCACTAGCTTTCTGAGTTGGTTTGCAAGAATCACTCACATCAGCAAAATGGGTTTTTGCTTTACTCCATTGATGGAAGATAGTCCATTCACAAGGGTTTCAGTGTTCTGCAAAGAGACATCTCTTTGTTCTAGATCAAACGCTTAGACCTGTTCTAGATCAAACGCTTAGAAGAATCGTTCTCAGTCTGCTCCTTATTTAGTATGCCCTCTAGATCTTTTGCAACCCTTTAATTCTCATGCAACAAGCCTTTACTGGTGAGGAAGTTAGGAAGTTAGGGTCCCACACATGGAAATGTCTTGAGAATCTTAGCAAACCATAGAGCTCAAACAACCATGAACATCAACACCCTACTACTCAAGTCCATTGCATGGTTGAATTGTTTTCAACAGCTCATGAGTGGTCTCATCGAGTTGGCTTTTAGCCCATGGGTTTAACCACGATTGAATGGATTGAAGTGATTTCAACAGCTCATGAGGGGTCTCACCAAGTTGGGTTTTAGCCCATGGGTTTAACCACGATTGAATGGATTGAATTGATTTCAACAGCTCATGAGTGGTCTCACCAAGTTAGGTTTTAGCCCATTGGTTCTCAAGCTGTTCAATAGGTTGGTTTTAAAGCAGGGGTGTCAAACTTGCATTGTCACGGTAGCATCATGTGACGTACCGGGACTTTTCCCCCCTTCACTAAACCGGGTGTGGGCTACACATGATGCATCCAGCCCGCAGGCTGGGGAATTTGACAGCCCTGTTCTAAAGCAACTGTTCTCAAAAATGCCAGCGTTATGACCTCCTAAATTGGGATCAATGAATCTGGGTCAACTCCCCACCCTACCATGAATACAGCTATACATTTCCTTGTGTTAAGTTTGGAGAAAAGATAAATAAACCTCTTTGAATAATTAGATTTTAATCCATGTATTGCAGAGGTTTCCAAACCTTGTGCTCCAGCAAATGACCCATGAGCTTGTGTTGGCAAAAAGGAGAAAACCCAGAACTGGTTTTGCATAAAGTTTTGCCTCCTTTTTGCCCGCACAACATAAACAGATTTTGTTCTTGGTGGACACAGCCTTGTGGTGGCGCAATGGTTAGGATGCAGTGCTGCAGCTAATTCTGCTGACTGCCAGCTGCTAATAGTTTGGTAATTCGAGTCTTACCAGATCAAGGCTGACTCAGACTTCTGTCCTTCCGAGGTCAGTAAAATGAGGACCCAGATTGTTGGGGGAAAGAGGCTGACTCTGTAGAGAGGGTTGTAAAGCACTGTAAAGCGGTATATAAGTCTAACTGCTATTGCTATTTACTCCCCACAGCTTGAGAACCAATGGGATAATGATAGTGGTGTGATTCAGTCGATTCGGGCCAGTTCGAGTGAACCAGTATTAAAAATTCTGGCTGATCCCACCCCCACCTGCCCATCCTGCCCCTTCGAGGAGTCCCCACACACCCTGTTTTTGCTCCTAGGGGGCTGCAGGGGGCCCTACTAGGCCCAAATTGGGGAACAGGAAGGTGCGGCATGCCCTCCCATCGTCCATTTTTGCTACCATGGGGCTGCAGGGAGGCCTACTAGGCCCAAAACAAGGTGCGGGGGGGGTGACCACACCCACCCAGCTACACGCCCACCCAGCCATGCCCACCCGGTCACATACCAACCAAGCCACACCCACAGAACTGGTAGTAAAACCATTTGAATCCCACCACTGGCTAAAGACCAAGGTGGTTTCCTAGGCAGTAAGTAATGCATGTGCCAATATAGTCATCTGGAGTTAATGAATCCAAAAGAACACTTCTTAAAAGCATTTTGGGGAAGAGGGGGAAATAAAAAGATCAAATGGCAGCCCGTTCTGCATGATTGAAGCCTCACCATATTTTTTTTTCTTACTGAAGGGAGGTTGATAGCTGCCATAATAGCCAGCTATTCATTCTACTTTTGCCACAAAATATTTGGTATCCAGATTGCAGGCTTGGTATCATTTTTCTGCTTTCCTTTGAAGTCACCCTAGATCATTGTATAAACATTTATTGGCAAATGATTAAAGATACATTACATTTATTTAGGGGAGAAAGTCCATACTTAGAAATCTACTCTCTGGAACTCTGCAATAAAACAGTCTGGTATTTTAAGTATTGTGACCTATAAATGCAAGAGCATTTTGAACGGGAGCACGAAAGGAGAGCTTCAGATGAGATAAATCTGAAAGCCACATTTACATGTTTAGTTTTTAGGTAGTAAAATTTTAAAAAGAATTTTAAAATGAGAAAAGAAGGGGCACAGGGGAAGAAAAAAGACATTTTGCTGGCATGCTGGGATGTTGATATCAATGGAAGAATATAGTGTAGTTGATAACTGCCATCTCGGCATAATAGCCAGCCACTAATTCTTTTATTGCCATAAAATAATCAATATCCAGATTACAGGCTTGGTATCAATTCAGGCTTTGGTATGGAAGCTAAAATATATGAAGAAACATTGCAGAAATTGGGTATGTCTAGTTTAATTAAAAGAAGAACGAAGGGTGACATGATAGCAGTCTTCCAATATCTCAGGGGCTGCCACCAAGAAGAGGTGGCCAAATTATTCTCCAAAGTACCTGAGGGTAGAACAAGAAGCAATGGGTGGAAACTAGTCAAGGAGAGAAGCAACCTAGAATTAAGAAGAAGTATGCTAACAGTTAGAACAATTAACCAGTGGAATGGCTTTCCAGAAGTTCTGGGTGCTCCATCACTGGAGGCTTTTAGGAAGAGACTGGACAGTCACTTGTCTAGAATGGTATAGGATCTCCTGCTTGAAGACCTCCAAAGTTCCTCCCAACTCTGTTATTCTGTTATCGTTTTTCTGCTTTCCTTTGAAGTCATCCTAGCACATTGTATGAACATTTATAAGCAAATAATTAAAAATGCATTACTTTTATTTAAGGGGGGGGGCGGAAGTCTGTATTTAAAATTCTACTCTCCCAAGCTCTGCAATAAAACAGTATGGTCTTTTACGTATTGTGGCCTATAGGTGCAAGAACAACTTAAAAAGTAGCGTGAAAGAAGAGCTTCCACGCTACCCTTTAAGATAAATCTGAAATGACTGAGATAAATCCAAAAGCCACATATTTACATATTTAGTTTTTAGGCAGGTTTTGTTTTTTTTTTTTGGGGGGGGGAGAAAGTAAAAGAGAAAAGAGGTGAGGGGAAAAAAGACACTTGGCCAGCATGCTGGGACATTGATGTCAATGGAAAGAATATAGTGTGTATTTAAATTTCACCCACTGAAATTCCTAGAAGATAATCTGGCTTGTTTTGTTTGAATCGTGCTGCATGCTAAAAAGCCATTCCTTTGGTTAAATACAAAGCTTTCAATGAGCGCTTTGTGTGAAATCACCTGTACACACTGATGGAATGCAGCTATTGGCATCTTAATGGGAAGATGTTTTCCTCAGACAGCTGCCTTGTTATTAAGAACAGCTCTCTTTAAAGGATTCCAAAAATTCACTTCCGGAAGCTGCTGGAAAGTTCCTCTTTCTTCCCCTTTCTCCCTGTCATTCATAAAATATGGAATATGCTCCATTGGAAGCACAGCCTGACCCTCACATCTTTCAATTTTAATTATTTAAAGTTGGCAAGGTAAAACTTTTCCCCTGTCCCATTCAGGGGTGGGCTGCTATGGGTTCGCCCGGGTTCGGCTAAACCCATAGCTAACCCCCATAACTCCCACCCTTGGCTGGCCCTGCCCACCACACCCATCCTAGGAGTCCCCGCATGGCCCGTTTTGGATGTAGGTAAGTGCAGGGTGCATGTGGAGGCTTCGGGAGGGTGAAAAATGGGCCTCCCAGAAGTTCCAGAAGTCTGGAAACAGATCCGTTTCCAGCCTCCAGAGGGCCCCCGGAACCAGAGGAGGCCATTTTCACCCACCCAGAGGCTCATCATGGCCATGACCACCCAGCAACTGGACAGAGAACCCGTTGCTAACATTTTTGAAGCCCAACCCTGGTCCCATTGTTTCCAACTTTAGGGAGTGGTGCTCATCTGTTTCTTAGCGGAGGGAGCCAATGTTTCCATAGTCAGGTGGTCGGCATGATTGTATGCCAAGGGGCATGGAATGCTGTTGCCTTTCCACCTAAGCAGTATCTATTTATCTACTCACATTTTCATAAATGCAGACTGCTAGCTGGACAGGAGCTGAGGTAAGTAATAGGAGCTCACCCTGTTCCATGGTCTCAAACCTGGGCTGTCAGCTTTCCAGCTGACAAGCTCAACATATCTTTAACTGCTGAGCCACCTTAGACCTTATTTAATGGTGGTAGTGATTTTTAATGGCTACATGTTGTGATTGTTGCCTTGTTGATGGATTCAAGACATGCCTCAAGGAGGTAGACTCCCCTCCTGCCCCACCAAATGAAATGATTCTTCAGTACTACTTTCTGCCTTAATTCTGGAGGACACATTTCTGGACACATTTGGAAATATTTCCCCATATGGGACTGTCAAGCAAAAACTTGGATCTGCAGGTAGAAGCTTAGCTTAATGAGTTATTGTGTTTGTGTATCCTTGGGTCAATATGATTAGTGCACCTATAAAGCCTCAGGACTTCCTTTTATATATCAGCAGGGGTAGGCAACCCAGAACATATCTAAGTATAGCCAGGAGAACTATTTTGCCTTCATTATTCTGCATAGCTCTTCAGATACTTCCATTTCCAGATCAAACCACTGACTCTGGGTGATCCTAGCCATTAAAACTGAAATTTAACATGGTGACGCCATGGGAAGAGATGCCTCCTACCTTCAGTTGGTAAGAAATTAATTAGAAACAAACTTCAACAGGTATATACTGCCTATTTGAAACAGTCCTTTAGGTACTGAACAGTTTTACCAGTGATTTCAGAGAGATTCTTTACATTTGCTGTCCATCTCAAAACACTTAAAATATTTCAGTCTAGCAACATGCATGTTACTGATTTGTCATTGATTTATTCTATGTATGTATGTATGTGTGTACACACACACACACACACTCGAGACTGTCCCAGTTGGGAAGGAGTCAATGGTGGATCAGTCTGGAATTGTTATGTAGACACAAGAAGGCAAGATCTGACACACACACACACACACACACACACCCATGAATGCTGTTGAATCATATCTAGTCTTTCCCAGGGGTATGCTGCCAGCCTGGGAAGATTCCTGTAAAATAGGCAAAGAACAATAAAGTAGATATTTGAACTCTTCACCTGCGAGTCTGTTTGTTTGTGCCTGACAA
Organism: Oxyrhabdium leporinum; assembly: GCA_032468155.1. NCBI lineage: Eukaryota > Metazoa > Chordata > Lepidosauria > Squamata > Cyclocoridae > Oxyrhabdium > Oxyrhabdium leporinum. The sequence goes on from JANHFL010004890.1 coordinate 89,378, forward strand.
TATTCATGAATATTAAATAAATCTTCCTTCCTTCCTTCCTTCCTTCCTTCCTTCCTTCCTTCCTTCCTTCCTTCCTTCCTTTCCTTCCTTCCTTCCTTCCTTCCCTTGATCCAGCAAGAGGACAAACATTCAGTACTATAACAATAAGCTCTGGGGTTGTTTCACCGTCTTGGCTTGCTTTCACCCTTTTTCTTTTCTTCTTTAGATTACAATCCATTTCTTTTTTCTTTTTTCCCTTTTCTGTCCCCCTCCTCTACTAAAGTTGTATTAGGGATTCACTTAAGCAGAAATGAACTGTAATATGCAAATAGTTCTAATTGGACTGCTAATAGAGCGTGTCTCTGTTTGTTTTTTTGCAAGGAGTTTTATGTCTATGTAATCAGTGCAGACAGACGTTAAGTAAATGAAGAGGCAAGTAACAATGTTAAAAAAGAGACCGGGCGGTTTCAGCTGACACTACCCTAATCTTCCAGGACCCATTAAATGGCAGTTTCAACGCATTACCTACCATAACAGCCTTGAATATCACTGATTTTATTTGCAGTATCAAACATTCCATTTCATGCCCCATTAACAATGGGAGCCTGAGCCTTTGACGCAGCTAAACATTTTACTAACTACCTGGACTGAGTAACCAATTAACTTTTGGAGACAATACGGCCAATTAAGCGCAAAAAGGTAAGCCTGTCAACCCCCACTAAAATTGAATTTCCTCTTTCCTTCCTCTCCCTCTCCCCTGCTTCTCTCTTTGATGGCTCTTCGTGCTGGATTCTTAATGGAGGTTTGGGTTCCTATTGGAAGGGTGGCGTCGATAAAGTTGACGGGGTCTTCAGGAGGGATCCTGACACATCATTCTTTCCACCGAAGATCTTCGTTGCCAGAGAGCCAAATAGAAATGTGGGCTAAGTTGTCATTTGGCTGCAAAGGACAGTGGACGAGACATCTGGCTGAAGTTCTCACCATGATTAGGGGGCTGGAGGCCAAAACATACGAAGAATGGTTGCAGGAATTGGGTATGTCTAATCGAGTGAAAAGAAGGACTAGGGGCAACATGGTAGCAGGGGTTCCAAGATTTGAGGGTCTCCTACACAGAAGAGGGTGTCAAACTATTTTTCAAACTACCCAAAGGCAAGACAAGAAACGATGGATGGAAACTCACCAAGGAGAGAAGCAACCTAGAACTAAGGAGAACATTCCTAAGAGTGAGAGCAATCAAGCAATGGAATAGCTTGCCCTCAGAAGTTGTAGGTGCTCCATCACTGGAGGCTTTCAAAAAGAGACTGGACAACCATTGGTCTGGAATTGTATAGGGTCTCCTGCTTGAGCAAGGGGTTGGACTAGAAGACCTCCGTGGTCCCTTCCAACTCTATTGTTCTATGCATCAGAACTTCTAGATATGGGAAATGTGGGCTAAGTGATAAGGGCTAAGTTGGCCTTTGGCTGCAAGGGATGAATGTCTGTCTGGATATCTGGATGAACTTCTCCGATGCTATTCTGGGATATTGGAGAAACAAAAGTATACAATATCGAATTAGTTGCAAGTAAAGTTAGTAGATGTACATACGCATATAAATAATAAGGCTATAGTTTGATTTTTTTCACCACCATCAGGAGCAGAAAAGTTTACAGGGAAAAATAACTTTGAAGACTGATACAGCATGCAAGTCTGGGTTGATCAATTATCTTAAACATATATAACCTAAAATGTAAGGGATTATAAACCCCATGCGATCTAGGAGTGATCTTATAAGAGGGGAACAATCTTCCCTGATGTACTAGAGGAAATGCTTTTTAGGAAGGGCGCCCGTTTGATCAGCATCTGCTTCTGCTAAAAGCAATGTGGATTTGTGTTGGGGGTGTTTTAGTGCAGAAAAGTTGTTTGTTTAGATTCCACTGTACAGGGTTTTGATATCCACTGTGCCAGTCTAGATTTGTACATTATGTTAAGTCATGGTTTGCTACTACTAGGGTCTGTCAAATGGCCCTCACTTGACAGCTTTCACAAGACACCTTAAGAGAAAATCACTCATAATCATAATGATTGGTTTGCTAAGTCTATCAAAACCAAGGCATTAAAGTTTTGCTTGCTTTCTTAACCGGGGTGATTTCGAGGTACATAGATTTGATAGTCCAGGTTTCCCCTATTGCCGAGAATTTGAATTCCACATCCTTTGAGGGACCAGGCTGATACAGATATGTGAGCCCATAATAATAATAATAATAAGCCTAGGTGGCGCAGGTGGTGAGAGTGTTGAACTGCAGGCCACTTCTGCTGATTCAATCTAGCGGTTCAAATCCCACTAGGCTCAAGGTTGA
>JANHFL010004891.1:0-17503 GCA_032468155.1 Oxyrhabdium leporinum
AGATCAGGAATGTATTATGTCTAAGATGTGGGCCAAACAGGATTAACATTTCAAATATGAATAAATATTTCAAATAAATCTGCAAAAACAAATTTAAAACAAAGAACAAACATAAGCTTTTTAGTTCTCTCATGCTGTTCTGTCTGAGGTGGATGTTTTCATCTTTTCTTGACTACAAGTTCATCCATGTTTGGGGTTAGGTTTTGAGTTGTGGAAACACTCAGGATAGAGTGGAGGTGTGCATCTGTGAGAAGACTTTTGTGTGCACTTTTGTTCACCCTCATCACAGAGAAAAGTTGCTCACAGGTATGTCTACCAAACATGCACAGCATTCAAGCAGCTTGTAGGCGGAGTTGGGGCATTGTTTCAGGGATTAACCTGGTGAACTGTGTGTGCCTTACAGAATCATACTTTGCCTTAAGTGTGCTATTACATTGGAGTTCTATCGGCTCCATCTGGATGTTTACGGGTGCTTTCTCCACGTCAACTGCAAATGGATTACTGAGCAGTCCAAAATTGAATTTCTGTGCTTCAAAGTCAACAAAGCAACATGTAAACTCCATCTGATGTGTGCTGAGTTTATCAGCAAGATGAGCATCTGAGAACACAGCAGTGGAGACTTGGGTTTATGATTGTTTGGCAACAGGGAAAGTGACTCAAGTTTCCTTGCTGCATCTGAGTCTCCCACTGTCGCAGTTTTACTTGAAAGGCTTTCACTGCATGTCTGTGATCATGTCCATGATCACACGGTCCCGTTCCTGAAGCTGAATGTTTAGCGCAGTGAGATGCTTAGTTATGTCACACAGAAAAGCTAATTCACACAGCCACTTTTCATCCCGCAGTACTGTGGACGCTTTTCCTTTGGAGGCTTTTCCTTTACTTCCAATGAACTGACAGATTTCTTTATGCAACTCGAAAAATCTATTGAACACTTTTTCTTGATGTAGCCATCACACCTCTATGTGATAGGGCAGATCACCAAGTTCAGAATGTATTTCCTCCAGAAAAGACTTTAATTGATGGTGATTTAATCCTTTAGCTCTTATAAAGTTAACTATGTTACAGTGCTCATTACATGTTCCATCTTCAGGGCATTGCTGCATAGTGTTTCCTGGTGTATGATCCAGTGATATGCTGTCAGCTCACCTGTGCAATTCTCACTCTTCATCTCCTCTCGCATGCTTCCCACTAATCCACTCTTTTCCCTGCACATTGAAGGTGCTCCATCTGTTGTCGGTCCCGTAAGTTTGTCCCAGGGCAGTTTCATGTCATTTACACATTTAGATACTGCTTCAAATATTTCTTCTCCTGTGGTAGTGCCATGCATTGATTTCATATCCAAAAGTTCCTCTGTAATGCATAAACTTTGAGTCCACTCCCCAGTGGGAAGTTGATGGGGTGTTTGCTTCCTTTCGTGAGGTGCCCAAGCTTTTTTATTAATTCTTTTGCAATGTTGTAGGTAGGGGTCCCTGGTAATGATACAATCGGATGGAGAGGCATGTCAGGCTTGTGCATTCTGGGGCATCTGTAGAAGCATGTGAGGATCGGTCCACTGTTTCTCTTTTTTTTAAAAAAAAATAATTTTAATTTTTAATTTTTTATATAAACATATCATTGTATGAACAGTGTAGCACCTGGGTGTCATACCTTCAATACAAATAAATTGGTATTCATTGTATTTATATCATTTAACCAAATTATATAATTCTAACAATATCTTGTGTCTTGATGCTTATGAACTGCATGTAGTAATCAAATATCCTTTGACTCTTGGTAGCTGGTTCTGTTTGGGTGTTCAGGTCTCATGAAGGGGAGTAAAGTAGAATACAGAACCGGGTCATTGATTTCTGCCATTGTACTTCAGAAGAGCATCTAGTTGGCCAGTGTGGGACACAAGATACTGGATTCAGCAAACAAATATTGGATCCTTTATGATTAAACACATTGTTTTCAAACTAAATAGCAATTCACGCTGCTATCCCAAAGGAGCTTTTTCAAAAGACAACTGGACTTCGTTTTTCCTTGAAGATGTTTTGTTTTTTGGATGAGAAGCTAAACGTCTTCAAGGAAAAACAAATCCAGTTGCCTTTTGAAAAAGTCCCTTTGGGACAATCATGACCTGGATGACTGAGACTCTCCATAGAAATTCACACTGCAATTACTACCAGAGCAGTATACCATTTTTGCAAAGAGTTGAGCATGTAAAGCCTTCTTCTTTGGCAATGATCTCTGAAATATAGAGGGACTTCCTTCTGAGTAATGTTCATAATAATCTGTATGAAGAGATTGCGCCAAGTATAATGTCAAGGAGTATTGAAGGGAGAGATAGTAAAATTTGGATCACGTAGCAAACTATCTAGAAAGGAGCATGAAAGGAGGCAGTTAACTCCATGTACTTTATTTGGTTTTAAGATGGTCATAGGTTTGTTTTTTGGTTCTTCAGATACCTGTAATCCTTGTCTTCCAGTCCAGTCACCATGTGAAAGGATTGGTCCCATTTCTCCAATTTGTAACCATAAGGAAGAAGAAAAAGAGGTAAGGAATTGTCTTCATCCATAAACCTAAACCATGATTTTTAATTGTACAGGTCATAGTAGTCTTATTTATATACAATTAAGATATGATTATTAAATTCACATGTTTAGTCTAAAAACAAGCCGTATTATAGGTGAAGAAGAAATGGTGATAACTACAGTGATTTTCTTTCACACAAATAAAACTGTGGTTCAGTCAAATCAAGATTTGTTTAAAAGAGTTCTTTAATTTTCCGGGTTGAATAGGAAGCTGATATTTCTCATTGTGGAGATATAATCTGCTTCCCAGGAATGAGATGCCTCAAGACTTTAAGGAGAACATCGCAATGTCTGCTCCTTGGGAGCCAGTGCTGGAAGGCCCACCCGGCTTGGAGCATTTTTATAATTTTACCCAGCTAAGGAAAAATAGCAGAAGACAATAGGGCATTAGGTAGACAGGGGCTGACATTGGTTCCAGCCGAGTGGCTATAATTTCAAATTCAGTTTCAAAATGGCAAAGGTTTATATGTCCACATAATAGAATGTCCTTTACGCCAGAAAATAGTAGTAGTATGTAAAATCTGCCAAATATAAACAATGGGCCTCAGTTGTTTTCAATACTAGTTCTATTCTTACAGACTTGCATTTTTGTTTCTGTATTTTGATTGTTTGAACAGGTGTGGAATTCTCCGGAACAATATTTTTTACATTGTAACCATATATGCTATTATGTTCCTTGAAAATTTGTTGGGGGTCCATCAGTAAGATGGCCAGTAACGGTAGGAATAGCTGAAAAATTGCTTGGCCAGCTGCTATTTATCTTCCACGTAATGTACACTAATTGGGGCAATTTTGAATAATAGTGTTGACTTCAAGTGTAGCAAGAAATAGCCTTGGTGCACCTTGGATTATCTTGCCAGAATCCAGTAGTAATATCTTGGGGTTCTGCAACAAAATTGTAGGCACTGTTCTGTAGATGTATTGATGAGGAAATATTATCAGAAAGTAGGAATAGGAAGCCATTATTCTAGAATAAGGTGGGTCTCCAAACATGGCAACTTTTAGACTTGTGGACTTCAATTCCTCGCCAAGTCAGGAATTCAGGGAGTTGAAGTTCACAAGTCTTAAAGTTGCCACATTTGGAGACCCCTGTTTTAGAACTTAGTGAAAAATGCTTTAGGCCACTAACTGTGCTCTGATTTTATCATGTTTATAGGAATCTCTTATACCGGTATCATACAGAGAAAAGTCTTCGGATATCCATTTTTTCTCTGAGCCTTTCCTCCCAGAAAAAGAAAAAGAAGACAAGATCCTTGATGATCAAAAAGCCCAAAGTCCACCAGCATCAATTTCACCAATACGGTCACAGCCAGTTGCACTGCCTGAAGCCATCACACCAATATCACCTGTAAAATCACCATCAACGGTACCCATAGAATCAATTTCTCCACCTCTTGCCCCCCTGCCTATTTGTTCACAGCCCTTACCCACCACTGAAGCCTCTATTACACCTCCAGCAGAACCACCAGTGTGTTTTCAGCCAATCCCAGCTTTTACTTCTACTCCTTTGGCTAAACTTGCTCTAAAAAGTAAAGATGGGCAGATGGAACAACTGGGAAGTCCCACCACAACAGAAGAGACTTTGAAAAGGAGTAATCTTGTGGAGGAATTCTGGATGAAGAGTGCTGAAATCCGAAGGAGTTTAGGCCTCACCCCTATCAACAGAAGCAGAGGGTCAGACCCGAGCTTTACCTACTCACCCCTTGAATCTGCTCCTCTTAAACTATATAATTCTGACATGGGGTCAGAAGAAAAAGGAATCCATCCTGTCAAACCACCAAAGGTAATAATGCCAAAGTTGGATAAGGAACAGTTTTCTTTGCTGACACCAACCTCCCAATCAGAGAAAGAGCTGAAAAACTCAAAGGATGTGAAAAGAGATCTTTCCAGCAGTTCTGGACTGGGACTTCAGGGTAGTTCATCCAACATGAGGACGCTGGCCAGCCAAAGTTTCAACACATCGGATTCCACCATGCTCACCCCTCCGTCTAGCCCTCCTCCACCACCACCTCAAAATGAAGAACCAGCAACGTTGCGAAGAAAAAGGCACCAGGCGATTTGGCAGAATGAAGCAGAGTCCATACAGGCACCTCAGATGGCACCAGCCAATGAAAGGATCCGACCCACCAGAAGTTCGTCTCAACCACCCAGAGAAGAAGTGAGGAAGTCATTTGTTGAAAGTGTGGATGAGATACCATTTGCTGATGACGTAGAGGACACTTACGATGACAGAACAGAGGATACAAGCCTTAATGAAAAATACTACACTCCACCTAGCAAGCCAAGGCCTGAGAAGCCTCTTCAGCTGCATGTGGTTAAGGAAAATGATAGGTCATCATCCACAGAAGGAGGGAAGAGAGGCCTTCCTCAGGTCTCTGCTGAGGCTAAGGAGTTAGCTGAGGAAAGGATGAGGGCCAGGGAGAAGTCTATCAAAAGCCAGGCCTTACGGGATGCTATGGCTAAGCAGCTCAGCAGAATGAAAGATCTGGAGATGACCAGCAGTGCTGTTGCTACAAAATCACGCAAAGCATCTACAGCACCCTCGAAGACCAAAGAATTTACTTTAGACACCTCAAAGCATCCGACTGGCAAAACCAGTGAAGGCCCTACTCTGAAGCACCAAGCTAGTGGTGAGAGGTTCTTTCCCCCGTTAACGGACATTAGTGGTCACGATGGGTCTATCACATCGTCAGAAGGCTCCAGCGGGAAGAATAAAAAAAGGACTTCTCTCTTCTCTCCCCGGAAGAACAAAAAGGAGAAGAAGTCAAAGAATGAAACTAAGCAATCTGACAAATCCAGCAGCGCAGCTGAGGAATCCACAAAGCCCAAATCCCTTTGGAAGTCTGTTTTCTCCGGTTACAAGAAAGACAAGAAGAAAAAGGCAGACGACAAATCTTGCCCTAGCACACCTTCCAGTGGGGCCACAGTGGATTCTGGGAAGCATAAGTCATCTCCATTGGTTAGAGCAGCAGGTATAATATCAGTACCTATATATTATGATGATTTCACCATAGCCAGAAACTCTTCCAAGCATTGTGCACATCATCATGTTTGCTCCAGCCTGTCAGTTTGCTGTAACCCTTTATGTTTTAAGTGGTAGCTAAAAAGGAAGAATAAGTATGAGATAAGAACATACAGTCCTTTTTTTAAAGGCATCAGGTATCTTTAGATTTCTGCCAAATATTGGAGGGTTCTATATCTAATCTTAGCTAGTGTCACCAGTGATCTGATAGAAAGTTGAACATTGTCTGTCTAATTTTTGTCTGGTACTTTTGTCTTCTCGTATCTAGGCATTTACTTATTTATTGCAGTTATCCCAGTCTGTAAGACACCCAACTCTGGTCCAGAAAAAATGACATTTATAAAAAACAACAACATCACAGTAGGGTTCCACCACCCATTCTAACCCAAGACCTGGATAATGGGTCAGTTTAGGGCCTGATTGCGGGGGAATGAATATGAGTCCCAGGAGGGGTGGGGAGAGGGAATGGTGTTGGCAGAGAAACCCAACGTCGTGAATCCTGGATTAGGCAGCATTGTTTAAATCAACATCATCTGGAAGTGCTGACTTTTTCAGATTGTGTGGGATAAGCAGAAGTTACAGGGGATAGGCAGCACCTCACTTTTTTTTTTAGAAGTAGTTGATTGCAGACCACGTATTCCCAGCTTCAACTACACTGCCTGGGGAGATACTGGGAGTCATTGAAAGACAAAAAAGGTTAGGTTGTTGTGTCGGGAAAAGGGTATCATTGCTTCTAGTGCACCCTTCGTTGACTGGGCCCTGAGATGTTAGAAAAGGCTGAGTTTGAATCACTGTTGCAGGAAGGGATGATATGGTCCTTTTTCACCCATAAGTGCGTGTCTGATCGTTTAGTTCATTGTCCATTTTACTATGATGCAACTGCTCCTTAAGCTTTGCCGTTTGACACCTTTCTTTATTGTCTCAGACTTGCAACTGCGCCAACACTTAAGCTTCTCCGAGGATTCTGATCTGTCCAATGAAGATGTCTTAGAACGTTCCTCACAGAGATCTAAACGAGAGGTAAGTTGATGCTGCTTGTGATCATTTGAAGGCAAGATGAATCACAAAAGCTTCATAAAGGCTGTGAAGCTTTTGTGGGTCATTTTAATATTTCCCTGTGATATTGGATCTCTGGATTCTGGTAATTGTGCAAGATAATTATCCTGCAGACTTCTTGATTGAAATAGCAGATTATATTTATTTGCCAACTGAGCTATTTGCAAAAAGTTCCTTTTGCTACTCAAACCTACTTGTGACTGAGCTTGGTAACAGTCTTGCTTTTACCCAGGATAGCTTAAGGCAATTCTGGTGGGATGGAGAATAGTGAAGATAAAATCTCTGGTTCAAAGTTCAACCTCTTTCATATTCAGTGCCTGAATTTTTCTCCTAGATTAACTTCTCTATAACCATTCTTTTTTAATTGCTCTTTCTCTTTGGTTTTTTAAAATTTATCACTTTTACGTTTGCCTTCTAGCTTTCCATGGCAGGTTCTACATTACATACACGTGGGAATGTTTTTTTTAAAGGATATACTTGAGATATTGGAAAGGGTAATTTCCTTTGAGTTCCAATGTAATCAATTATCCTGAAATCTAAACCTTGCTACTTAAGGCAGGTTGGGCCTAAGTGTAACAGAGAGAATTTCCCCCTTAGTCAAAGTCAATTTGAATATTGTGTTTTTCCTGCCTAGTTTGCATAACAAAGAGATATTCCAGATGTCATAATTCCTAGAGTGCTACGAATTACACTATTAAAATTTAAATTGAAAGTGGAAGCTGGAAAATATGTTTTTGCTAGCAATAAGAGTTAAATTTTCTATAGATTAGCTAATCTGCTCTAAGTGTTTTACTAAAGAGTACAGTTAGGGGCATTTCTCAAAATAGCTAAAGGATCAGGCTGACAATAACAACAGATGGTTTAACTCCTACTTTAAACATAATTGTCAAAGAACTTTGGCTGTACCCCTCTCCCTGTGGGATATTTTTCATACTAGTGGCACGGGATATTTTAACTGTAACAATGCGAAATAGATGAGCTGATAATGTAGTTTTGCAGGACTGTCCTTGAATCATAGGGTGTGTGATTTGGAAGGAAACTTGAAAGTCACATAATTCCTTACTCTTGTCACTGAAGATTAAAAAGCCAGAAGGTTACATAAAACTTACAGAGAGCCTTGGTCTAAGGCAGACAGAGTGTGTTTAAATCGTAGTGCAGGGTTGGGCAAGGATGGCCTCTTTACAGCCTGTGGATTTCAACTCCCAAAATTCTTGAGCCAGCCATACGTAAAGGGGCCAAAATTGTCCATCTTTGTCTTAATGGAAGACCCTAACTATCAAAACAATTGTTTTCCAAGTGATGAAGAAACAAAATAAACAGGGAAACTGATACAGGTATCCTTTACAGTGTGAAATCACCACAATAATATTCCTAGAAAGGAAGCATACTAGTTATGACCAGATGCAGAACAGTACAAGAATTTAAATCCAATTTTTAAGAATGCTACGTAAGAGATACAGAGAACGACAAAGACAATATTATACAAAGACAAATGTGAACCAGGTTATAAAATTAGTCTAAATTTTTATTCCAACTCTCAAGTTTCTAGAGAACATTGTCACGCCAAAGAAACAAAGCACAGTCAGTGTGATTTTCTAAGCAGAAGAAATTACTTACATGTGGCTTCTAAACCAAGGCTCAGCTGCCTGTTTTGTGGCGACTAAAATGGCATTAGTGACTAGCATTGGGGGAGATGTGGGATGTGATGTATAATGTTGAAAGCATCTGCTAAATGAATATATCATTTCCTGCAGCTTGTATTAATGAATCAGTTATCGTCTATTTATGTAAGTGCTGCTGTCATGAAACATTGTAGTTGCAGATTGCTCAAAAATATGTTGCCTTTTCCTAAATGCAGAAATTTTATCTAAAACTCACCCAAGTTTTCTCACTTCTCTGTTCATGTTTTTGTGTTTCATTTCAGAAAAAGTGAATGTGTTGCCCAAAGTATTGAAGGGCAGACATTCAGAATAAGAAATCATTTTGTGTTTTGTGCAGTCCTGTCAGTGTTTTGGTGTTCTTACCCAGATAAAATGTTAGATCCAAAATTCAATATCCCAAGCCCTTAAAATCTGGGGCTTAGGGAAGAGATTGCCTTTTGCACCTTTGCATAAAATGTGCAAATTTTGAAAATGCAAATGCAACTACTAACTTTAGAAACTCAAGATTATTTTATTTTATTTTACTTTATTTTTTGTAAAGCTATATACTTCCATTGCGTATTCCCAAATTCTGAAGTATTTGTATTTTGTAGTTTCATGTAATATTTGAAGCAGCTTTTGTATTTATTATTGTCTTTCTGTATTGAGTGTTACAATGTTGAACTGATCTTGCTCCATTTTGTGTATTTCTTTTATTTTTGCCTTTGCTATTCCCTCCCCTCCCTCCCCATTTTTAAAGTCGATTTACATACCACACGCCTTGGCATTCAAGAGATCATATGCATCAAAGGTAGTGTCTCCATTCTCATTGACTGGCCATTGTTGCATGCATTCCTATTATTAACCTACCAGCTCCATAGCCTCTGTATCTCCTCTGCTTTCCCCTGCTTTCAGTTATACTAATACAACCTGAGATTGTGCATGTATGCAGCAATTAACAACATCAACACATCAGATCATCTTCAAGTCCCAAAACATCAAGTCCATTTGAAGTGTATGTAATATCTTCTTTGAAGATCCAGCTGGGAAAAATGTTGATCTTAATCACAGTTTTTGGAGGCACCCTACGAAGTGCTTACCTTGGTGGGTTGGATATTTGCCCTGTACCTAAAAGAGGGATTGATCTAAATATTACCACATATTATAGATTCTACCTCCATTTTATTCTCATAACAACTCTTCAGAGGTAAGTTAAACAGAGAGAAAGGATGGGTTCAGAGTCAACCATGATCTTAATCTCACAGCCCAATCACTCTACCATGTTGAGTCTTGATTGATGAATATCCACTGTGTCCTTGTGTGGGTAAGAAAGACTTTTAAGAGGCATAGATCTTGACCTATGGACACATAAGAAGCAATTATGGTTGTAGGTTTGAGTGGTGAAGGGAAAAAATGAAATAAGCAGTTCATTAATTGTTTATCTTATGCCAATTACATGAGCTATACATTCTCTCTAAAGTATTAATTTAACTATGGAACTGATTATCAGGCTGATGTAGTAGAAGAAGACTTAAAGCAGCTTTCATCAAACTCCAAATGTAATTGGAGCTTCCCAAATTCTGGTCTTTTCTGATCCTAATTCGTGAAGACTAACTTAAAGGGACACTGAAGAGATTTCTTGTTGTATGACATCTTTTCAGCTCTAATGAACTTTGGTGGTGACTTTAATGGTGTTACTTCTCTTCCTTCATCTTATCTGTTGAGGGATTCAGTTACAATGATCTAGCTCAATTTATTTTAAAATGTGGTGAAAATGTGGGAAACGTGAAAATAGCCTTTAGCTGCTTATATAAATGAAGATCTCTCTTAATATAAAAGGAGATACAGTAGATGATCATAAAGCGTATATTACAATTACGTGGATATTTTTTTATTAGACACATAGGACTTTTTGAACTCTAAAAGGAATTATACAAGTTACATAACTACCTTGAAAATAAGTGTGTGCATTAATCACTGAGATGACATATTTTAGATGCTGGATTTTGTATTTTTTTTAAAAAGATGAATCATAGCATTATAGGACAATTTATATAAATATATATATATAGCTAAGATGTAATGCAGCTACTTCTGGTGTATCTTTTAAGACTATTGTTAATGTGATTCCATTATATCTTTATTGACAAAATTTCCCTCAAATATTGACCTGATTGGCAAAACTGTTCTAATAAAGGAGAATATTTGCAGCTTAGGGTTGAAATGAGGGGTCCTTGGTGCTCCCTGATGTTACCTAGTTTGGGTAATGAAACATCTGCTGGAAAATAACCAAGCTCAGAGAGCACCAAGGACCCTATTTTCTAGCCTACCTTCTCCCAAGTATTTGATTGAAGATATGTTGGAGGTTGATTTGTTTCAAATATTATGATGGAGAATTCAGTCCTTTTCCTGTGGTGTGGTTTCCAATTAAATCACAAAATGCACAATACATCTCTTCTCATTATGTTGAGAGTGCAAGTTGGATCATTCAAAGGGTTTTTGAAATGTGAATTGAATTGCAGATTACAGGTAGTCCTCAGTTTATAACAGTTTCCTTAGTGACCATTCGAAGTTATAACAGCACTGAAAAAAAGTGTCATGACCATTTTTTACACTTATGACCGTTGCAGCATCTCCATGGTCACGTGATTTATATTTGGATGCTTGATAACTGACTCATATTTATGACGGTCGCAGTATCCTGGGGTCCTGTGATCACCTTTTGCATAAGCAAAGTCAATGGGGATACCAGATGCACTTAACAACCATGTTACTAATTTAACAGCTGCAGTGATTCACTTAACAAATGTGACAAGAAAAGTCATAAAATAGAGCAAAATTCACTTAACCAATTTCTCACTTAGCGACATAAGTGAGATTATTTTGGTACAATTGTGGTCCCAAAATTTGAGACATTTTCGGCTCAATTGTGGTTGCATGTTGAGGACTACCTGTAAAATCTTAGCAACAGCATTAAAAAGGCTCTTGGCCACACATCATACTTTGCTCGGATAGCCCAGTTCTTTACATGTTTGCTCAACAGATCCATAAGGAATAATACATAGGATTTTATATGCAGTAAGAACATGAATGAAATCAAGAGCATCTCTCATGTATGTGACAGGCCATAAGGAGCATTAAGAAGAAGTCAGTCATAACTTGAAGCTGTCTGTCAAAATCACTGCTTTGCATCTGGTTGAAGCCCCTTCCTTCCCCTCTTAGAACTCCACCAAAGCTCACCTGCTGCGCCATTAGCACACATCCACCTGGAAGGACAACTTGCTTGCTGAACAGAAAGCACAGCAAGTGGCACAGTGCTCTAGAAAAGTAGGATGCTTCAACCCCAGAATCTAGGGACAAGTTTCAGCAAGGGATTAGACTATGTTGTTATTTCTTGTTACTGCAGAAAGCCTACACGGAGGAGGAACTCAATGCCAAACTGACCAGGCGAGTACAGAAAGCTGCTCGTCGTCAAGCCAAACAAGAAGAACTGAAGAGGTTACACAGGGCCCAGGTACAGCTATCCCTTTTCTGGAAAATGCTTTTTCTGAATGTGTAAGAAAGGGCCTATATCTCTCTGCATTGTGCATCAGAAAACATACTTCAGATTTATGAAATCTTAAAGAAAATATACCTTAGATTTATGAAATCCTTAAAGAAAATATATTTCAGATTGATGAAATCCTTAAAGAAAATATACATCAGATTATGAAATCCTTAAAGAAAATATACCTCAATTATATGAAATCCTTAAAGAAAATATACCTCAGATTTATGAAATCCTTAAAGAAGATAGTAGTCATTCAAGTACAACTTGAAGGGTTGTCTCTCTCTGCTTGCTTTAATGTTGGGCAGTATAGTATATTGGGGATGCTACTGTAAGACTCCTACAAAATCTGAGGTCCAAGAAATGAAAGAATAAATTACTGCATCATCATATATAGCAAAGGTTTTCTTTCCAGCTGTGAATATTGTTCTGTGGCTGCATCTCCAAGTGTCACTGTGGTAAAAGCTAGGGAGGGAGAGGTATTCCTAACAGTTAGTAGCCATAGATACGCACTTGACTATGTTTGCAGTGGTCCTGCAGAATCAACTGTGTATAGAGTGTGTAGAAATGGGACTGCTAATGGGGTATGTCTTTCTTTGCAATACTAGAAGGGGAAAATCTCATATATGCAAAGTGCATAGTCATTTGGATCATTGTTCTCCTTCCATAGATCATCCAAAGACAACTAGAGCAGGTTGAAGAGAAGCAAAGGCAGCTGGAGGAGAGGGGAGTTGCAGTGGAAAAAGCCCTCCGGGGTGAAGCAGGTACTTTCCAGCATTCAGTATTGTGTCTGTCTTCTTAGAAAAAAAAAATGTCAAATTTTCCTGCAAAAATATGTAATGACTTTTATGCTTTCTCTAGAAAACAGGTTGCTTTCTAAGCTGCAACTAGTTTGATTCGTCAGTCCTTTTAATATATGAATGAAAATTCACCAATTCCCTTATCTGCAAAGTTGTGTTCATGGCAAGATAACTGTGGAAGGGGACTTCGGCCCCCCAAACCTCTTTTTTTTTCAGCCTTTGGCCAGTTCTTAATGTTTTCCAGAAAGTTGTGATGCACTTGCACTTTGTTTTGGAACTAAAACTTGCCTTTGTAACAAAAGCTCAGCTGTTTTCAGCAAGTGAAAAGAAGACAATGAAATCTGTCATGGTTTTAATTCATCATGTTGTGAGTTAAAACCAGTAGCCTTGCAAGGGACCATCACAGAACAGCCCCAACCAATGCCACATACTCTTTATTGATTTTTCACCAACCCAGTCTTCTCACCAAGACACATGGAACATACATTCATACAATGCATGAAATGATGTTCTGCATCTTCTGTTCATAGAATGAGTTTGCACCCTTTTGGTGATTTAGTGAGCATTTCCTGGAGTCAACCTACCAGATAGGAAAAAGTAAAAGTTCGCAAGAAACACAGGACTTCTAATTGAAATCTGATGTTTCCCTTTTTAAAATATCAACTGTAATCCTCCCTCAACTGGTAGTTCCTCAGAAGTGTTGGGATTAAGTCATATCAGCATTCTAGATTTTATGCCAAGCTACCTGGGAGTTGCAATTTGAACAGATCTGGAAGGCCCCAGATTAAGAAAATGAAGCTTCTTGAGCAATATTAGTCATCACACCATCTGCAGCAGATGTCATCAAAGTGTGATGACATTGTGTCATGCAGTAGGTTTCCCTGGACTTTGAGGAAGGGGGAAAATTATAAATGAAGCTGTTGTGGGCAGAAGAGAAAACATACATCATGCTTCCCCTTTGAGGAAACCATTACTTTGGGAGAAGAAAATAGGTGTAACAAAAGTTCTCTTCTAAAAACTTAGAAAACCATTATTTTCCCATTTGAATTTTCCTACAAGGACATAATAAGAGTTAGTATTTGTCTATCTAAATAGACTTGTTGCTATCATAGGCAGTCCCCAGGTTAAGCATGTTTGATTTAAGGACAACCCCTAAATACGAGCATACAAACAGGCTGCCTGCTACTAAAAATGGCGGATGGAGTTGTCCTTCCTTGACCACTGAAGCTGCATGGTGCTTTCAGGAAGCGCTGAAGTCATGTGTTTTTAATCTACAGCCGGTTTTCAATAGCTCCTGAAAGCGTTTGTAGCTTCAGCCCTTTGTCAGCTTGAGGAAGAACAACTCCTTCTGTCATTTGTAGTAATAGGCAGTCCTTTTGTACATATATGTACAAACTTATATACAAATTCGAGTTAAAGACTGCCAGTACATAATCAGTGTACCAAGAACAGATAAAGTTGAACGAGGCATATAACCAAAATCAGAAGTGAAACCCCGCTAGAATGAGTTACTGTACAGGGCCTGTTCTTGCTGCAGGATTTCATCTCATGCTTTCATTATCATAAAACTGATGTCACTAATATTTTAATATCAATACATTATATAGGTATTTTATAGAAATATTTAGTACAGTTCAAATTTTGGAGATATAGCATTTTTTAATCCTGCAATTGGCTCTGGTTTAAATTTGTTCTGGAAAGGACAGAGCCTCATTAAAAACATTTGTGGGTGGTAGTCATGTATCTATTTATTAAAAACTCTGAGGCCAAAGAAGCCACCAGCCTCAATGGTCCTTTTGCATTCTGCACAACTATTTTTATGTTGGATGAGAAGTCGAATAACTTAAAGAAAAATCAGGAAGTCCAGTTGTCTTTTAAAAAAAGGCACCTTTGGGACAACCTTGACCCCGATGACTGAGAAACTCCCCTCCTGAGAGTCTTCCCTCTGTAGACCTCTTACATTGTATTGTAATCCCTTTACCAGTTCTAGAGACATTATCACCCATGCTTTTCTAAGGCGTTGATACATTTGAAGACAGTCTATAGTTAATGCATGCCTTTGTTAGTCCACTTTCCTGGTTCAACAACAGGGTGTCATCCTTTAATTCATCTTTGTCATTTCATATGTAGATTTCCCTCATATAGCATCCAATGCAGTTTAACTTTTTTGACTTGTTTCTTTTTTTGGGTGGTGGTGGTGGTGGTGTTGGGCTGTCTATGACATCCTGGTAAATAGGACCACAAGAGACTGAGAAGTCTTGTAAAATGAGAAATCATTAGCTCCCACATATTACATATAGTGCTGGTGATCTGGTAGGCAGAAGATCTTCACAGTTCCACTAGATATACAAAATGTGATGGGAAATAAGTAGTGGCTGAGGAAAATATCCAGAGACCTCTCTTCTCCCAAGGCTTCACTTGTGGGCCAGCCCCTCATTACTGTTAATTGTCTTTTCAACTCAGAGTTAAGAGTTTAAAATAGTTTGATACTACTATTGAAAAAGAAAGAAATGGTTGGTTCAGACTCTTCTGCTATCAAGTGGGACATAAGATTTCTAGATGTTCATGTCACTTAAATCTCAGTAGTGACTTATCCTCAACTATTTCCCACCTATACCTTCCCATGTGTTTTTTTTCAATGTAGGTTGTCAGTTTGATGCATTTAGCAGCAATTTCAAGTGAGTCTCCCTGGTCTCTAAGAAGAATTAGATAGGACTTGCCAAAATACGATTGTGGTGTGGAGTTAAGGGGCAGGACTTCTCTGTGATATCCCCCACATCTTTCAAAATTCTACCCCCAGAGATATGCCTAGTCCAATCACTTCTGGCATTTGAATTTGCAGTTGTGAACCGCCCCGAGTCTTCGGAGTGGGGCGGTATATAAATTCAAATAATAATAATAATAATTTAAGAAGACACTAACATTCCATTCATTTTAAGTAGCCTTTAGTGCCTATATTATACTGGTGGGTCACCCTGGACTTTTATTGTACTTCATTATAGTGTGTTTGTGATACTGTTTTGTTGCTGTTGTATACTGCACAGAATGCAGTGGTATAAAAGTTTTGAAATAAATTCCTGAAGAGCTGCATTCTCTCTCCTTTAACGACTAATTGTCAGTGTGGCCAGATATGATGATGCTCTTCTGACACTACATGATGGGAAGAAAAACTTTGCAAAACAGCCATCCTTTGTTGGCTGATGATGTATGTTAAAGTAACATCCTTTTGAAGTGGGTTGTTTCACTCTGGAGGTACACCTAGACCCTCTAATTATATTTCTGTTTAGTAAACATTTGATATAGAGCCAAAATCGATTAGTAGCTAAGGTATTAAACTACAGAGACCCAGACGTAGAAACTCATGGGTGACTTTGAATCAATCCCATTCTTTCACTCCAACTTATCTCCCAGAGTTATTACTGTAGGGTTGTAAAGAAAGGAAAACCTCTCTTTTGCCTAAAGCACAAATTTGCACTCTATATATTGTTTTCTGTGGATTGTGGAGTTCTCTGCATCAGGCACAAATGTCGTTATCTGTCAAGAGAAGTATAGTTTGTACAGTTTAGAGGTAACCTGAGATATTTTGGCACTGGAGGAAAAAAAATCAAACTTCTTCCCAATGGCAAATCAACAATAATCAAGTAATAAGTGCTTTAATATCTTTTAATAGTGCTTACAATCATCCTCCTTAGTGCCACTGAGTTTTGAGATTTTGTCTTGTTGTTATTACACCATTGCTCAGTTCCAACAGTATTGGCCCAAACCTTATAGTTCTGTGAGCCTATCGAGAGGACTACATCAGATGGACTACTTTAATTATTATTTTATTTATACAAAGTGATTGTTTGTTGAGGAAATTTGTTACAGAGTTATTTAACAACTCAGAGTTACTTAGGATCTCATAAGCAAACCCCTGAATTCTATTGAGTCCTATTGGTGAATGTTCCTCTGAAGAATGAGTAAATGTAAAAAATAGTTGCGAGAGGAAAACTCTGCACTTCTTTAGCTGCCTAGATAAAAGCAGGCAATATGGCTGAACAACTGAAGGATCAAGGATGAAGTAAGAAAGTCATCCTTGAGGGGTCCTTGGTGCTCTCTGAGCTTGGTTGATTTCTTGCAGACATTTCAATATTCAAACTAGGTAATATCATCAGTGCTAGACTGAAGATGAAACAAGCAGACTCAGAGAATACCAAGGACCCCTCATTTCAAATGTGAGCTACAAATGTTCTCCTTTAAAGTCATCCTTGCAACACTCAACAGTGTCCAGTCCAGCGGCATCCATGGGAGCAGACTGTATCAACAAGTCAAGGTAGTGGCCACAGCAGCACGATCAAAGCACTTCCCCTTTGTACATAAGTATAGTGTCAACACATGCACACAAGGGTGGAATTTCAACCATGCTGCTGTGCCTACCTTGATGTTCTTGATCTCTCTCCTATGGACATAGTTTTTCTGTCCTATGGACTTTGTTGAATGGAGAATACATATAACATACATTGAATTTCTTCCTACTGGAAAATGTTTGCGGAACCTTCCTGAATGCCCCCAAGCCATATAAGAAATAGGGGAGTGCACATGCTGAAATAAACTTTACAAAAGTTAGCTTGTTCCCTTTCTTTGCTTGGAAGTCCATCCCTGCCTGTCTTGCCTGCCTATTTTTTTTTTAGGGAATGTTACTTCCTTTCCTTGTCTTTTTAGTATCTATCATATATATATGTATGTGCATATGATGATTATAAAGATGCATGATTTATTGTTGTTTCTGTCTCTCTTTCTCTCTCTGTCTTTCTCTGTGCCTTCTCATGTTTGCAATTTCTCTAATAGAATGCTTTGAAATCTGGGCAGGGAGCGGGGAGGGCAGG
>JANHFL010004891.1:17603-37606 GCA_032468155.1 Oxyrhabdium leporinum
ACGAGGAAGAGCGCTGGAAGGGACCTCGGAGGTCATCTAGTCCAACTCCCCTTGCTCAAGCAGGAGATCCTAAACCACCCCTGACAAATGGCCCTCCGGTCTCTTCTTGAAAAGTCTCCAGGGATGGAGCAGCCCCAACCTCTGGAGACAAGTCGCCCCACTGCTCTCCTGCTCCAGTTCCCCTGCACTGACTTCTCGCCACCCCAGTTCACAAGCAATGAAATGGAACCACCCAATGGATTGGCGAGGGCACAACCCCTTTTCCAGCTCAAAGGAAAGACTTCATTCTCTAGAGCAGTCCTTTCATTAGCAGGTTTTTGTTTCAGAGCTCAGTTTGGCTGGAAAGCACCAGACCGAGAAAGCAAATTATACTTGCCAGGTGTACCTACCTTTTGCAACACGTGGAATTTGTCTCGTCTGGACATACAGTACCTGGTTTCTTCTTCTTTTATTATTGTTTTCTATTCTTTGAAAATATAAGCCACCAAATGTTGTTTTGGAGTCAAGCAGCCTTTAAATCAAATAAATAAATGAGCAAACAAGCAAGCTTGTTGCAGCGAAAAAGGAGGGATGGAAATAGATTAAGAGAAAGCTCCTTGTGAACCTCTGGAGTCATGTTTCTCAAACTTAAACCACTTTTAAGATGTTTGGACTTCAACTTCCAGGATTCCCCAGCCAGCTGTTGCTATGTTTTCACTTCTTCTTTCGGAACCTTGGCCATCGTTGCCAAGAATAATGGCAATAATGTAAGATGTTGTTCGGCATTAACTGATGGCCACAGGTTGCTCACTCTTGCATTAGATATAGTAATAACATACAGAAGAGACCTCAAAACTGCAAAGAAGATGTGAAAACACACAGACTGCTTTGAATATTAAAACAGTTTTGCAGATGGCCCTGGTTCAACTTTTTTCAAAGTGAAATCAGACTTGGCTTTCACATCAACTTAAGCTGTCCCTCCCTGAAGAAGAATCTCACTGCTCAAAATGATCTGTCAGGAAATTGGTCCTTTGTTCATAATGATCCTTTTGTCCTAGGATTAATCATGTGTTTTATTTCTATAGTGAGTTCTTGGACTGTTACTTTTAGGAATGGTGGTTTTCTATTTTCATCCAGAACTGTGAGATCCATTCCTGGATATTTGCATAGTCGTAGGCATTGGGGATATTGATTAATTTAATTTAGACAGGTTTATTCAGTAAAAAAATAATTAGAAATTCTATTCTTCCAGGTGCTTGATAGCATGACAGCCTATTTAAGAGGCTCAAATCTAAATCTCTTTTATCTCTTTGCATATGTAGCAGTCACTAAATTGAAAAGGGGCTATTATAGTTTGCTCTGCTGCACATTTTACACTTAGGAAGTACAAGATGGAAGTATTTCTCAATCTTAGCAACATTACGATGTGTGGATTTGACTGGTGGATTCTAGGAGCTGAAGTCCACACTTCATAAAGTTGAGAAATATAGTTCTAGATGACTATATTATTCTCGAGCTGATGACTTTAGGAATACAATTTGTTTTTTGTTTTTCCATTCAGCTATTGTGAATTCCACTATGTGTCACGAAGACACATCAAACTCCAGTTTCACATATTCTTTCTTTAAAAATCTCAACAATCCTTTTTCCAAGGCTGTTAACCTTTTTCCATCCACCCTTGAAGCCTTGCTTCAAGAAAAAAGTGTGTTCATTTATGCTTCATTTACACTATAATTTTTTTTAATGTATTTCCGCATTCAGTGGTTGCAAAAAAACCCCCACCATACATATTTCACTCATAGATTGCTTGAACCGTCACATATGTGCCACCACATTCACAAACACTACAATTTATAGGGATTTTGTTCTGTAAGATACAGGACAGAATTATGTCATGTATTTATTTATATTCAGTTTATATGGCTGCCTGCTTGCTAAACAATTCTGGGTGGCTAACAATATTAAAAGCAGCCAGAGATGCAAATAATAAAAATCCAGCAAATAGTTTTTAAAAAACACAGTATAAACACCTTCAGTGCCGAAGTAAAAATTCATCTCATTTATCTTAACACATAGTGACCACTGACATAGCATCCTGCTCCGAGGGAAGAGCCAAGTTTTCAGGTCTTTCTAGAAAGTGTTGTGTCTATAGATGGAGCTGTAAAAGGGTTCATGCTAAGTTATACCCAGCAGGCTCTCCTTCCTGGCTGATGTTCTTCTCACTCTACTACTATTTCTGCTTCCTCTTCCTAATTCCTGGAAAACAGTCTTCCTTCACTTTTGCTAACTGATGGCTTTAAAAAATAGTCGTTGAAATAATTTAAAGGAACACTGTCATTTTTCATCTAACAGTTACATTGCTCGAACTAAAAACAAAAAAACCCAGTCAAATTTGCTTTCCGTAACCTGTGTCCTTTGGCTATCTGCATATCCCATTTTGGAAAATGGACTGTATGCAACACTATTATTTATTACTTCCTGCCTCTTTTTGGAATTATTTATATGATGTTTCTTTCCAGTTATTTCTCTTAAATCATGGCATAAATATTTACTTTTCAGCTGTTTTTGAGATTTCAAAATCTAAACATCCCAAGGAAAAATGGGTATTCCTTTAATTAAATGGCAGTATCCCTTTATATCAGTATTTCTCAGACTTGGCAACTTTCAGACATATGGACTGCTGGCTGGGATATTCTGGGAGTTGAAGCCCACACCTCTTAAATTTGCCAAGCTTGAGAAACATTGCTTTAAATGCAATGCTGTGTTAAGTGCAGAAAAGGAAAATTGTGGCTTTCTAGTTGTAGTTCATGTTGTGTGACTGATGTTGATGCAATTACTATGTCATGGGGCTGCCAGAATGCTCACAAATTGAATTGGAACTGGAACAGGAATTTCTAATTAAAATATCCAATTAAAATACCTACAATAAATTTAGCAGCCTCAATTAAGGTATAATGAAGGGAGTCTTCAGTTACTATTGTGAAAATCTGAGGGATTAGTGTTTCCCTCCAAAAGAAACCCTCAGAATGTGACTTCATCTGAACAACTTGGTCAGAAGTGAGAAATTCAGGGAGCTGTGCCCCAATATATTTGCAAAGTGCTGTGTTGGGGAAAGCTGTTTAAACGTTAAGGGAAGGAATGTAAAGGCTCTAACATAATACCAATTTTAGCATATTTGTGGTAAATCTTACTTAGAGGACCTTGCTAGCTCAACACTGAGTTTGACTGAAGTGAAATTTCTGAAATGAGAAAAGGAAATATGTGAACCAAGGGTCCTTAAAGATGCAACAGTAGTTGGATTATGAGAGCTATTCCTTCATCTGAACTTGCCAGACTGCTGTCTTGCAATCTCCTCGTGAAAAGTGCTATCTGGTGCACTTGTGGGTGATCTCATGTCCTCTCCTTATCCAGAGAGGTATTACAAAGAACCTATCTACTCGCTGAATCATCTTCATTCTGCCAAGGTTGTCAGCTTCACTTTTAGTGAAGTCATGTTCAGTTCACCATTTTTGCCCTAGAAGTCTGATGTTTCAGTGATGTTTTTATTTTGGATAATATCTGTATTGACAAT
This sequence comes from Oxyrhabdium leporinum, assembly GCA_032468155.1. Classification (NCBI taxonomy): domain Eukaryota; kingdom Metazoa; phylum Chordata; class Lepidosauria; order Squamata; family Cyclocoridae; genus Oxyrhabdium; species Oxyrhabdium leporinum. The sequence goes on from JANHFL010004891.1 coordinate 21,154, forward strand.
TGATTCACCACTTAAGCAGTGGCAAAGGGATATATCTAAGTTTATGTGGAAAGGGGAAAAATTACAATTTAAACATAAAGTGTTACAAGATCCAAACGAAAAAGGAAAATTGGTTTTACCTGATTTGAAATTGTATTTTGTAAGTTGCTGTTTGGTTTGGATAAAAGACTGAGTGCTGCTGGGAAATAAAAAGCTCTTAATGTTTGAAGGACATAACCCTGAGATTTGGATGGCATGGATATTTGTGGTATGATAAAGCCGAGATAAATGTGAATTTAAAAAAATCTTCATATTAGACATGCTATATTGAGAATATGAAACAGATAAAATTCCAAACTGTGTCCACAAACCTATTGTGGCTGTCAGCTTTAGAAGACGATAGAACTTGCTGAGATTGTGAAGTTAATTTGTTTGATTAGAGAAAAAATATTTATTGTCAACTCGAAACCTGTTAGACGTTTTGCATAAAACAGAAAAATGAACTTGACGATTTATGGTTTTAATAATTAGTTAGATCATAGAAAGGAGATATAATGCAACTTTGGAGAAAGAGGTAAATTTATAATTGTACTTATATCTCCTGTAAAGCTACTTCTTTATATCTTTTTTCTTTCTTTCCTATTTTTCTTTTTCTTTCTGTCTTGCACTTTTATCTTTGATTACTTTCTTTTTATTTTTTTATTCCTTACTCAATTCAAAGAGGTATCTTTTGGCTTAATTTGACCATTTACCTTTTACCTTGTTGTTACAAATCAAGATGTTTGGAAGTGAATTTTATTAGATCTCTGCTGCAGGAGCTGCCCTGATCAGTGGTAGGTTTCTAGATGCAGTAGAAGATGCTGGCTGCAAAGACCTGTTCTGGCCCAATGCCTGGGTATTGTAGAGATTGCCTTTTTCTGCTTGCCCTGTTCAAAAAATTAGGAAGCATTTGCTAATGGTCTCCACCTACTAGGAGAGACAGTGGGGAAGGCCCAGTAGTTGGCATTCTTTTAACAGCACCCATTGAAACAAGGGAGTCCTCCATTATGGCCTTCCAGAAAATGTTAGGGATTAATTTTAACCAGCAGTGCTGCACCAAGTGAATTGTAATGTTAGTCTCCAATTTGGGGGATTTGATTTTGAAGTTTACTGTTTTAACTACAAGTATATTTTGTATTTTGTGCTGTGTTTTGTTTTGTAAGCTCTTTCAATTCATTAGAGCCCTATGGGTTTCCAGTGGTGGTCAAATCTCATTAAAAAAACCAAACAAACATGAAAGAAGTAATTCCTCAGTTCTCTATTGAGTGTTGAGCTTTGCAAGCCTGTGAGATGTACAAGGTGTAGCTCTGCATTGGTTGATCAGCAACAGTGGAGATGAATGTTATCTAATTCACCTATTTAATGCTTTGCTTCAACATTCCCTGCCCTGCACTATTCCAGATATCTTCTACTAAAAATATATATTATAATTGGACCATGTTTGTGGGAGATGATGGAGTTGCAGCCTGACATATCTGGAAGATGTGAGAGTAGGGAAGTTTACCTTGCTGTGTAATATTTGATAGAAATGATCTTTTTAGGGTTGGGGGAGTCTCCACTGTTGGATTGGATGAGTTGTCTGGAACTGTGGTGACCTTAGCAAGGCTTTTTCTGCAAAATTTAATTATTTGGCAGATCATCCAAGGGATAGTCAGGCTACAAGGTTTTACAATTGTAATTAAAAATAAGACTTGGCATACCGTGTAGATCTTTGATATGCGTTGTATAACCTGTGTACCAGTTAGCAACTTAGATGTTGCATTTTATATATACTTTTTAAGGATTAGGTTAGATAGGAAACACTTTGCAGTAGTCTAAGTATGGTGTCCTCCCGCACAGGTGACTTGCTAGTTCAGAAATAGTCACGGTTGGTTTAGTGAGTGTTCTTGCGTAAACACTTGCTTTGTTATTGTTGCTACCTGTCAAACTAGAGGCTGTGAAAGCTCAAGAGAACATTCCCATGCTGCTTTGTTGATGCAGACCTAATCAGTTAGAGCTGTAAAATTCCAATAGCTTGAAATAGATACCTAACCCGGGATCTTGAGAGAGAATTCAAAATTAAAACTTGTTCTTCCAGATTTATTTTGTTATTTAAATAATACATAGATTGTTCTTGTTGACATGCCTGATTTCCTCAAACAACAGCAAAAAACCACTTTGGGGACATTTGAGCTAGTTATTTTATGATTATATATCTCTAGGTATACTGTAGATACCGGCAGTAGAATTTATTCAAATATGATTAGGTCCAGAAAATATATACTTTGTAAAATATTTGTGTAGCTACCGTACTGTACCCTCCTTTCCTCTGATTAAACTTTTTCATACTCAATATCAATGTTTCTTCTGTCTATGAAAATTGGTTTATCCCACCCTGTTTGCAGACTGGTGTTTCTTTAATTTTGATCCGTCCTGTTTGTTTCTGTTCTAGTTCTGTGATGGTCCCTTCTAAAAGAACTTCCCTTCCCAAATTGTGTAGTTCTTCAAAATGGAAAATATGACTCTTACTCTTCCATTTTGAGTAGATGTAACTCTGGCTTCTGCTGAATGCTTTCAAAGGAATGTGATGGTTCTTCCTCATTTCACAGTAGTTTCACTACAGTTCATCTGCTGTAATCTTTACGTCACAGATCTGTCTATAAAACGTTGTCTCTTTACGTATAAATTCATGTAGTTGCTCCTGAGGATCCTCCTACAGAGTTTTTCCTCTTCAGCATGCATTATTGTTCTGGGCCTGCCATGCCTAGTAAACACCACTGATACTAGATAATCCATTCTGGAAACGTTTAGAGGTTGCGAGCCAGATGCGTCACGCGCTGGCCATGCCCATGCGTGGTTTAGCAAAGGGGGAAAAAGTCCCGATATGTCATGTGACGATGCCGTGACGCCATGAGTTTGACACCCCTGATTTAGAGTGTATCCTGAATTCTTCATGATGTTGGGTGGACCTTTCTAGTCAACTTAGCTAGATAGGAAATGATTGGACTTGTCTAAACAACAGCTGGGATCTAAAGTTGATTCAGAATATCGAACAGTGAGAAATATGCCTCATCCTATCTTTTCAGAGGGAGAAACTCTGAGCCTCTCTCAAAAGTATAGGAATGTTTGTTTACTGGTCCTGGCTCCGTGCAAATTTTTCCTTTATAAATGCATTACAAATCAATGGAGTATATTCCATATATTGCATTCTCTTTCTATTTGAAGCCCGAAAGTCTAAAACAATAACTGATGAAGTTCTGTTGGGGGCCTTAACTTATGTTTTGCGTGAAATTAAAAAAGGGGGAAATATCTGTGCTTAGTAATAAACATTGTTCAATTTATAATAATACGGAAGTTAGAAAAGTTCAAGTGTATGTACTAAGAACAAAATGTATTGGATGAAGCTAAGGCAGGCCCAGTCTAAGCGTATGATTCATTAACAAGTTGTAGCCAAAGATTTTTTTCTGTGATTATAGATATTTCAGACAGAAGGAGAAGTTTTTGGCTCTAACCCCAAAATAGTTAACATAAGGGATACATAATCTTGGTCAATCTGCTTTAGAAAATGTTGGGTAGTTGGTCCTTCTTTATATGCCTTTGTTTTCTAAACATTAAACATTTTCTATCATTGTCCCATTTTTGTGGGGGAGCCTCATCCCAACACAAAGCCAACTGTAAAAGTGGCCTTTCAAACATATTTTGTAATTCTGTTTTCTTAGAAACTTAATATTGCTCGCCAACCTCTTAATATTACCTTCTCTTAGTATTACCGTAAAGTGTAATATTGCGTGAAAAATCTACGTGCACCAAACGTGTCAAATCTTGGCAATTTTTCTTCATCCTAGTAATGTTTGTGGCTCTTGCTGTTTTCATTTCCAACGCCTCAGTCTGTTCTCTTCCATCCGTGTGACAAGGGATGTTTCATTTGTAGACTATTCTCCTTGTTTCTGCATCTCCGTTTTTTGTATTACTATTTTGTTTCCTATTTTCTTCTGGTTGCTTCCTTTCTTTCTCACTCTTGTGCTTTTTTTTTTTTTTGCCCTTTTGCTTGTCTGTTTATTTTCACCCTGTTTCTCCTCCTTTTTCTCTCCACTTCCGATATCCTCTTCCCGTACCTTCTTCCTCTCCCATTTTTCGTCCTATTGAAGTTGAGCCCAATGCCGGGACACCACGCCGTAGACCTCTCTCCTTCTGTCCTTGCTGTGCCCATGAAGGTAACGTAATTTCTTGCATTCCCTCCATCCACGTTCCAAACTGCAGTTGAATTTATATAGGGACACTGGTCAACATGTGACAGTTTAAGTACTTCACAAAACTTCTCCTTTCTTTCCTTCTTACCCAGTGATACCTTCACTATCAAACGTATTGCAAAATGTCCCTGATAATATTGTAAAATTACAATATTCCTTTTTTAGATGTGAACTGTGAGGGTAACTATAATACTCCAAACTACTGAAGCTCTTTCTTTGGGGTGGTAATAGTGCAACACAGCAAAGTCCCTGTTTGGCATGCTAGATATCCCAAAGAGGTTCTTGGAAAATAGAGAAACCAAAATCCTTATAAAATTAATGGGAAAAAGAAATACTGTAGTTTGGCTTGGTTTGGTTTTTTGCAACTGATTTTCCTTGATTTCCCTCAAATTTGAATGGATATCCACCTGACTTGTGTGATCTAGTTTGATTTCCTGAAGTCCATATCTTGCTAAGCATTTTCTCCACTTTATCTCATATGGACCCAATATCCATTGTAGTTTCCATTTCCCAAGGCATGGGGCAAAGGGGTGGAATGTGACTGTTGTGTGTAACTTATGCTAACCACTGTATCTGCTTTTCATGGTGGACTTTCATCCACTGTACATGCTTCTTCCCCACCTCCACCTTCTCCTTCTGCTCATTGGCTTTTACAAAATAAGTCAAATAAAAGTTTCTATAGGTCAGTAATAACACATATTTGGCTATTTTGTTTAGGAATTTTTCTTTGATGTATCCTCTCAGTGGAAAGAGTGGGGAGGATTTCCAACGCTTTTCATGGCTCCACCATTCTGGCCATTTGCATGTATAAGCTTTTCTCTCTCTCTCTCTCTCTCTCTCTCCTTTCATCGTGGCTATAAGGGCACTTGTGCAGAGATGCTTAGAAAAGCATGCTTGGACTGAGCAATGGACAAGTATTGCCACTTACAACATGAAAACCGTAATGCATTAGGATGAAGGGTTTATATGGTTTCTGTTCTCCTAATTCCATAGATGTTTTAGTGGTTTGAAGGAGGAAAAAACACAGGATGCCAGGCCACTGGAACTAAGAACACTACCAAGAACCAGTGGATCATACCTCTTCAGTTCAACGATGAGGTTCAAGCAACAGTGAGATTCCTGAAACAGTGTCTAGTTTCAGGGACTATTGTGTTTTCTCAACAGATGCTAGAAATGTGTTTTGTTATATAAACCAGCTGCTGCATAATGTGATCTAATAATATAATTAAACAGTGAAAAACTGTTCCATTCAGATGGAATCACAAAACTGTGCATAGAACCCAAATTGATTATGACTTCAGCAATTTTACACCGTATTGATGAAATTCTGGGGGAAAACTCTTCGGTTAGGATCTACCTTGTTAGTTGATTATTTCACTTCCAGTATTTCTTCTTGGCCTTTAAATCTAACCGTATGTTGTTGAAGGCCCTGCATTTTTAAATATACAAAACACCTTTTGATATGGTTGTTGACGATGTTTTCATTTTAATGTCTGTGAATTTTAGAAATGGAAGTTCCAAAACAACTGGTTTGTGTCAGTTCAGGGAAGTTGGGATAGATTCACATTAAGAGAAAAGGCTTATATTTTGGATATATGAGAGTTTGGGAAACTTTTGTTGATGGTCTCTCCATTTGCCAATTTTCTAAATGTTTCTAGGTCAATGTAGCCAACAAAAGCAAGTCCTTCATAATCAGAATCGCCTTAGAATCACATTGTTTGTATTTGAGTTGGTATTGTCTGTGATGAACTGCTATTGTACATTATACATTGGTTGTGGATGTAACTAATTTGCACAAACATAATGTGCCATTTAATCTGCCCTGAGAGATTGTTGTTGGATCTACTACTAGAAAATACATCTAGAAATTATTGTGATAGAAATCAGGAAGTGATTGCTTTTAGTCATTAATATAATGTACAGGCCATGTCAACAGAGGTATTTTAAATTAGCTGTGACACAAGGCACCGTGCTGAGTTTGTACAGTGATCTGTCTGTTAATCACTCTGCAGCTACGTAGCAAGTTGTCAGAAGACAACTTGCCACGTAGCTACAGAGTGATTAACAGACAGATCACTGTTATGAGTTATGAGAATGGGTGAGAGAGTCACGTGCTTTTGAATATACAGATCACCTAATATCTGTTATTCAAAGCTAGGCTGCTTGAAGTTCTGAAATTACACAAATTAAGAAATACAATACAGTACCAAAAAGAGCATTGCCATTTTGACTATTTATTCTGGGGGTGGGAGGCTTACCATCTAGGGAAGAAACTAGATGAATGCATAGATCCAGGGGAGGGTTTGGGTTGTTGTTGTTGTTGTTTTTTTGTTTGTTTTAACTTTATGTGTGTTAGAGGCAAACTAACAAACAGACCTGATGGGAGCGCTCTGGCAGCATCTCGCTCAGCTTTCTTTGCACATTTTGCCCCTCTCCCCCCCCCTCCATTTTTGTCCCTGCCTGACTGTTGAGCTTGTGAAAATAGCGGAGCGTGTGTCTGAGAGCTGACCTCAGCATTTCTCTTGGCAGGCATGGGGAAGAAGGATGACCCTAAGCTGATGCAAGAGTGGTTCAAACTGGTGCAGGAAAAGAACGCCCTGGTGCGCTATGAATCAGAGCTGATGATATTGTGAGTAAGCATTCTATATTTTGTGCCCCAACATCGAAAAGTTAACAAATAAGTTGTAGCACTAATACGGCTGCAGCATTGACGCACGGCTTTCTGACAATTGTGATAAGAAAAAGTGGAAAATTTCTTTAAAGATGAATGAAAAGACTTGAATGAATGAAACATGAAAAGACAAATGGAATGAATGAAAGGTGAATGAAAAAGTCAGAATAGACAGTACTATGTTAGATAAATTGCTGAGTCCATGACAGACAGCTTCCACCAGTTGTAGATTGCGATTCCTGCAATACACCCATACAAAATTCTGATTGTTCAAAACTGCTGATCATCAACTGGAACAACTCTACAACTGATTGATATGACAGTTTGGGTTGTAGAGAAATCATGATTTGGCATGCCCTTCTTGTTAATAAAGATATATTCAGCACAGCTGGCAGATTCTGTCATAGATTTTTTTTCTTTTTTTGCTGTGCTTATTTTCTCTATGGTTCACGAAACTGCAATTCCCCACCTAGAATTTTCAATGGGTGCACCATCTTAGTATCCTTTTGTTCTTCTATCAATGTACATCAGGAAAAGTACAAAAGTTCTGGTGTTGAAATATCCCACCTGGGTGTTTACCTGATCACCTTAGATTAGAGAATAGCTTCATCCTTTGTAATCTGTGGAAGGGAATTGACAATTTTATTTAATTAAAGATTATTGAGTTCATGTACTCGTGAAGTTTCTTTGATCTTGGAAATAATGTCATGCTACAAAAATAGCACAGATGTTAAAACTGAAAGTTGACACTATTGTTGAAAACTTGCTTGATTATTAATCCTTTAAAAGAGAGAGAAAATATTGGAATATGTCATTTCCTGAGCATCCTCGAGTTAAAGTCATAGCTGAGGTTCCTGCTGTAGTGACCCATAATTAACTATTCTCTACCTTTTTCTTCAGCGCACGCGAGTTAGAACTAGAGGACAGGCAGAGCCGGCTACAGCAAGAGCTTCGAGAGAGGATGGCAGTGGAAGGTAAGCCTGGTAGGGAGTTTCTTGTCCACAGTTGAAATGAGATGTCCCAAATCCTTAGGACATCTTGCCTTGACAGGTTTACTGTTTTCCCTCTATCCAGATCAGCTAAAGACAGATGAAGAACTCTCGGAGGAGAAGAAGATCTTGAATGAAATGCTAGAGGTGGTGGAGCAGAGAGATTCTCTTGTGGCTCTACTTGAAGAACAGCGCCTTCGAGAGAAGGAGGAAGATAAGGATTTAGAAGCAGTTATGCTGTCCAAAGGCTTCAACTTGAACTGGTCCTGAGTGCATCACCATGACTGGTTGCTGATCTGCACTGTCCATTTGGCATATGCCAAGTTAGACGGAGCTGCCTGGTTAGAGGAGACAACCTGGAGCAGGAATTGCTTCAGGAATCTTGCAGCAGCTAAGCGCTCGAGCCAGGAGCTTCTTGCTAAGAGGGTTGCTTGTAAGGATTCAGAGTCCTGTGTGAGGCTACAGAGCCAAGAACGAAGTCGTGATCTGAGATTGCGTGCCTTCCTTGAGGACCTGTGCAAGAGGTCAATGTCTTTTGTGTGTGTGTGTGTGTGTGTGATCTCCGAGAGAGACTAAAAATGAAAATATTTTGTGTGATGTCTTTTTTAAAAAAGAACTTTAACCAATTTAGGTCGGCCATAACCTGTTCATTTCATATTTACCCAACCTGTGGTATTAATGGATTTGTTCATTTTAAATAACAAAGGAAAGGGGTGTCTAATTAATCTTCTGAAAGGTCACTTTGTAGCAGCCTTTGGAAGAGCAAACCACCCACAAAGCACACTGTGTATATGCTCTTCTCACCAAAGAAATCCGAAGCTGCCACTATGGTCTAGGTATGGAGGAACATCCGTATCTGAATGTTGACGGGGAAACTTGGAACACTAAGAACTTGAAACATGGTTTCTTGTGATTTCTACAAAGACAGGGACAGAGGCAGACTTTTCCCACCACCCCCTTCTCTGCAATCTCCACGAGTTGCCATTGTTCCAAGCAGATCCAGCATGCAAACTTTTTATTTTTGGCCACAAAGTGCTCCAGATGGAAAGAAGCTGTTTCCTGTTTCCTGATGACCTTGGACTGCTCTATTATGAACTTGATGACCATTTAGACACTGGAAAGTGCTTATTATCAAAAGATGGGTTCATTCTGAAGCATTTTGAGGAATCTCACGGGGATAGTTCTCCAGCTTCAAACTTTCCAAGAGTGGGCTGTTCAGTAGGTTTTTATTCTTTGTATTTTTTCCTACTTTTTTTTTTTGCACGTCAGAAACGAAGCAGAAGACCTATCCTGGCCCTTTAGTCACTTTAGATCCTTTAATGTCCATTAACTTATTTTTTTAATACTTGAAAGAAAAATTGGTTTTGTACCTTTTTAAGAAGTGAACAGATGAGTGTGTGGTAAATCTGTGTGCCAGCCCAACCTTTCCATCTTGTGTGTTTAATGCTTCCCTGTATCTATTTATTAGAGTCATTATTAATGATATTACTGTTACACAGTACATTTGATCTGAAAGAAAGATGCTTTTAAATTCCAGACTATTGATTCTGATTTGGGCTTCTTCATGTTTAACGGGAGGACCTGGGAAATGTGCGGGAAGAATTCCCATACAGTATTTTCTTGCACCCTCAAGGGAAAGTTTAGAAGGATAGAGCAGTGATCATTGGATTTATTTCCTATACTTCCAAAGGGCCCCCTCTCTTCCCTGAATATTGGTAAATATACAATGTTATTTAGTATTGTAAGACTATCTGTTCATGTAGTCTACCAATGACAGTGGGCCTCATAGAGTCCACCTCCAAGGGAAGGATTAGCACCAATTTGAGTAGTACTGTCCTCAGTGTCCCGCTTCTGGAATAGGTGATTCTCCCCATGTAAAAGCAAAAGGGACATGAAATAGACTCATGTTTAACACCAGCTCTGAGATTCCATAAGCACATATCCTTCACAATGTTTCTCAAAGGTGCTGGCCTGCAGCTTGCAGAATTTTCCATTACCAATGCACTGTGTTAGAGGGAGAAAACGCCAGTCTCTGAATTAAGTCCTTTATGGCATCTTAATTTACTAGACTGAATAGAGAATGGAGTTTCAATGCTGTACTTATGTCAAGAAGGGAAGCTTCCAGCAAATTTTGCTTCTCTGGCATTGCAACATATGAGAAGATATTCTTGCTGCTATAGCTATAACAGCTTCCCAGAAATTTTTAGCCAGATGTTGGTTAATTGAAACAAGGATTTCCTTTCTGGTGTTGGCAGCACCTACCTCTGAAAGGGACTGTACCTCTTTTTGTCTTGAAAGAAGCCTTAATTTCTACTTTTTTAGAAGAATATGGCTGCTGCCTTTTACCTTTAATCAACAGAGAGTTTCTTTCCATTAAATACTTTGATGTTAGATTGTATGTGTTCAAAAGCAGCATCCTAGCAGCTGTGTTTTAGGCAGTGTCTAGAAAAAATGATTTTTTCCAGGAGACTGCACAGGTATTGTTTTCTAAGTATAAATGGTAATTGCTGTTTTAGGCTCACAAGCAACTCTGGCCACCTTAAATATCTACTCCAGGCTGCCCAAGCTTGGCAACTTCAATTCCCAGAATTGGACTTCAATTCCCAGAATTCCCCAGCCAGCCAATTCTGGGCGCTAATGTCCATAAGTCTTAAAGTTACCAAGCTTAAGCATCCCTGATCTATTCCATGTGAATGAAAAGAGGACAGACGTTGTTTCTTTAATAGCTTTGTAAAAGAGGGAATCTGCAATGCAGTTGATCATGTAACTTCCTTTAAAAAGGCACAGTTGTTCCTATCCTTTGTACCTGGCTACTTACCACAGCTCAAAGAGCAACACATTAAATTTCTGCAAGTATCCCACCCCACCTCCCCGTTACAGCAACAGATAGCAGGCAAAATCGTACCTCTGAAATTCTGTCTCACCTAATAAATTGGAGACAAATGCAAATTCCTTACCCAAAGGTGCTTTTTCCAAGAGGCAACTGGATTTTCTGGTTTTTCTTTGAACACGTTTCACTTGTCATCCAAGAAGCTTCTTCAGCTTCAGAGCTGCGAAACGAAACATCTTCAAAGAAAAACCAGAAAGCCCAGTTGCCTCTTGAAAAAGCATCTTTGGGGCAACCACGACCTGGAGGACTGAGAATCTTCATAGACACAAATTGTTTACACATATAAAAATAATAATAATCCTATTTAATGTTAAACTCCTTTCCTTAGCTGTTGGGATAAATTGATAATGACCATGGCAACTGTTAAGAGTTTAATGTGCATCTTTTCCCGTCTACAGATACCGTAGTAGTATGAAGGGAGATTTGATACATCGTATTGTTATTTTTGGAATTTGGTTTTAATGTCAGCAGTAGGAAGATTCCAGACAAACCTGTTTTTCGGCTTCATTATTTTCTAACCAAAATTTGACACTAATGAAAGAAATTCATTCCATTCATTCCATTCCACAAACAAAACTCGGGAGGAGGAAAAGTCAGATTTGAAACATGGTTGTGTGATGATAGACGTACAAAGAGAAAGCTGCCCTTACATTGTCTTTTGGTGATTACAGCTGCTCTACAAACAGATCCTTCTAGCAAATTCAGGTAAGGAGCTACGGTAGCTGCATCTCTCTTTTATTACATTTCAGCCAAATCAAAGTCCTCTTCAGGAATGCGGAAGAATGTCTTTCAACATCTCAATCGCAAATGTCCACTTCCAACATTCATGTTGCCTTGATATCTAAGAATGGATATCAAAGCCAAACAAAGAGAACGTCCAAGGACAAGAAGTTGCATTTAGAGCCTTTGACAGAAATATTAAACTTCTTTAATATTATGAGTACTTAGTAAGTCCAGTCCTTCAGGCGTTTCATTTCCTTTCCAGCTCTTCCAAATGGCCGTGCTACCTGAAGCATCTTTATTCCTCCATGAATTGATAATTGCTTTTTTGATCTCCACCAAGCATTAGTGCAACAATAAAACCATGAAACAAAAGATGATTATCCCCATGAGGCAAAATTATGAATGTTTTAAATTCTCTTTATGTCACAGCTGCAAAATGAGGAAATTAAGCTACTTTGGAAGTAATATACATGGTGGATGCATCTTTTCAATGGGTTGAATGCTGATAAAATGGTTTTTGAGCACTTGATAGCCATATTTAAGAAATGGTATTTATCGGTAGGAAAGCCTACAGAAAAAGTAGAAATATTATAAACTCTCAAAAAACAATTTGAAGAGGCAGAACATTGCTGGAAGAAGGGAATGCTTTTAGAAAAGCTCAAATCATACTTTTGAAAAGCTGATGGTAATTACTACACATGCCATATGCCATAATGGGAGATTGGAAAGGCAGAAATACATAGCATCCAGACGTTTCACACCACGTAAGATTGTATAGCAAATAGGGTGCATGTTCTCCTGAGTTAAAAGTAGGAAGAGATTTTTAAAAGACTTTTCATGGGCCAGGTTCCTAATATCTAGGAAGAAGAAAAGAAAATACAACTTTCAGGTCTTGATACGATACGAGTGAGAGTGGAAATCATTTCCTCATTTTTTTTTTGCCTTTAGCTACTATATCTTGGCACCTATTCAGATGAAAGAGACACTCGATGGTTCAGTGTGTTTCAACCTTGGCAAGTTTAAGAGGTGTGGATTTCAACTACCAGAATTCCTCAGCTGGCTTGAGAAACTGGTGGCTAATAAGAATCATGACTGTCATTCTTATAAGAATTAGAACCTACTGCAATCAGTAAACCGGTAGAAATCAGGCTATACTTTTTGGAAAATTCTTTTTTAAAAAAATTTATTTATCGTGACAAAAAAAAGAATCACCCTCACTCTTACTAATTATGCTTCTTCCTCTTTGGCTCTGGGTATCGTGAGAGAAGAACTGACTCTAACTTAAGTGAGGGTGGAATAGCTTCATCTCTTCAACCTCAGCTCTAACTGTCCTCTGGAGATTCAAGTCCTTTCTGTTATTCAAGATTTCCACAGCTAAGACACCACTTGCCCCAGAAACCTTAATCAGTTTGACACTCGTAGCATTTCCTGTAAAGTTTTGCACTCACCGAGCTTATCATTTGACTGAATTATCAGGGAGTTTTGTTTTAAACGTGGCATCTTGCCTTCTTTAAGACAAGTAGCAAGCATACATGTTGTGCCCTCTGGCTTTTTAACCTTTTTATAGTACATACCATTCAGGAGCCGTTTAGAGTTACCTACAGTGATGTTTAGAGTTGCATGATCTCCTGGTGCAAACAGCAAAAAAAGTTGTCACTCTCTTTGTATGGATTTAAGACAATGTATTCAACAGTATGTTTACATTTGGCTTCCCTTCAGAGGGAACTATTGTATTCATTTTCCATCTTCTTCTGTAAGGAAAATGAAAATGCTGTGAGTTTGGGAGTGTTTGCAATAAAAAGAAAACAAAACCCCCAGGAACAGCCTATTATTAAGAGGAAACAAATTTTGTATGCACCATAAAAAAATAAGAGTATTTCCTAACGCAGGTAGTCCTTGACTTATGACCACAATTGTGTCCAACATTTCTGTTGCTAAGTGAAACATTTAAGTGAGCTTTGTCCCATTTTACAACATTTCTTGCCACCGTTGTTAAATGAATCACTGCCGTTATTAAGTTAGTAACATGGTTGTTAAATAAATGTGGCTTCCCCACTGACTCTGTAAGAAGATTGCAAAAAGTGATCACGTGACCCTGGGACACTGCAACAGTGATAAATATGAGTCGGTTGCCCAGCACCCAAATTTTGATCATGTGACCATGGGGATGCTGCAACCGTTGTAAGTGTGAAAAATGCTCGTAAGTCACTTTTTTTCCAGTGCCACTGTAACTTTGAAAGGTCACTAAATGAACTGTTGTAAGTCAAGGTCTACCTATAATACATTTGGGATATTCAATGAAAGTTGACAGGCAAACTAGGCAGATAATATTGTTTAAAGCTTTCAGATAGTGTCATCTCCTAATGAGATTGCAGGAAAATATATATATTATGAGAACTCTCATAATCAGACTTTTATTGTGGGTGTATGTACAGTGTAACAGGAAATTACATACTGTACGCTTCATGTCCAAACCATACACAATTCTCCTTTACTTTCCAGTATGATCATATTTCATTCTGTATACCCTTAAGTATCCTTGTTTTCTTGGGGATCAGATTTTAGCATCTTAGGTCACCAACAGAATTTTTAAAAAATAAAATAAAATCCTTAATATATTTTTTTCTTATTTGGTTATGTGTATGATTTGCCTCATAGCCCATTGGGGAGTTACCTCTACTTAATTTGGCTTAAAATCCTGAAGGATGGCTTTTATTATTCCTTTACCAATCCTTTACCAAATGACAATGTACTTATTATGAGTATCATGTATCTATCATTATTTGGCCATTATATCTGGCCAAAAAGTCATAATTTATTATGGGGCAGTGGTTAAATGCACTACTGAGAGTAAACTCTGTCCACAGCCTGGAATTAGATCTTGACCAGCTCAAGGTTGACTCGGCCTTCCATGCTTCCAAGGTCAGTAAAATAAGAACCCAGATTGTTGGGACAAATATGCTGACATTGTAAACCACTCGGAGAATGAGGGTAAAGGTTCGTTCTCTGAGCTCGTGGGCTGGTTTCCAACTCTTTCATTACTACGGTAGGTAACATCTTCAGCAGAGTTTAGGATGAGAGAGGGCTGTTCAGTTTTGACATAGATGGTGGTCTGGTTTGAAAGAGGAGTCAAAGAGGCCATCTATGTCAAAAATTGAACAGCCCGCTCTCAACAGAGGGGGAGGGATACGTCATTTATCTCCAGTCTACAACACAGTCCTTTCAGCAGTTCCAAGAAGGCTCCCCGCCCATTTGCACTACTCCAGTGACCCTGAGGACACAGATAAACCTCCAAGTGGCCTCAATTACTATTAAAAAAAAATGGAAATGACCAGCTGTCTGCGAGGAATATAAACCCTTCCATTCCCCACCATCCAGTCAGAACTCAAGAAGCTTCTTGAATGAGAAGTAAAACGTCTTCAAAGAAAAACAAGAAAATTTAGTTGCCTCTTGGAAAAAAACACCTTTGACCTGGATGGCTGAGAATCTCCATATACAAACTGCTCTGCACTTTCCTTTGCATGAATGCTGACAGTATTTTAAAATTCAGAAGTCATAGAATAATTAGAGTTGGAAGGGACCTTAGAGGTCTTAATCTAAACCCCTGCTCAAGCAGGAGCCCCTCCCCCATTCCAGACAAATGGCTATCCAATCTTTTCTTAAAAACCTTCAGTGATGAAGCACCCACAATTTCTGATGGGAAGCCAATTCACTGATTGTTCTGTCAGGAAAAACAGTAAAATTCGAGAAAAATGCATTTTAAACACTAGACAGAGGCATCTTACAGAATTCACAATTAGTTTATTCTGCTTTTGAAGTCAAAGTGGACTATTGGTGCTCATATTTCCACTGCAGCCAGGAGGTGAAGCTGGTGCTTCAGAATGGAAATTTGAACATTTTAAACAGCATTTATGCAAATATAAGGCAGAAGGTTGCAATAAAGTTAGGGAAATGAAACTCGAGCAACTACAGTGTGTTTGCAATGAGAGGCAAGACAAGTAACATGAGTGCTAGGAATCTGTGTGTCCAGGGTTTGTAATTAGCCAGGGCAAAGCAAGGGAAAATGAACATAAATGAGAGGAAATTGGTAATGGGATCGTGGCATGAGTTTTTCTCAATGAACAGTAGGGAGCCTGCAATAAAATGTTAAGTAGGACCTTCTGATGGGAAGGAATGGTCGCCCACAGAACTGAGAGGATGAAACAAAAGCTGGAATTTGGAAATCATATAAAAGATGTAGAGATGAGAGGTTCAAAGGATGCAGACTTGGGGACTTTGATGCAGACTGGTTTGACCCAGGGAAAGAGCGTGCCTGAAAGAGATGCCTAGGAGAAGAACAGAAAGCGGTCAGCTTAGCAAAGCCACATGAGGAAATAAACAGGAGTCAGAGACTGAATAGGACACCAGAAGATTACTTACTTGAGAGGTAAAAGGAGAACACAGAACAGTTTCCTCCCTGGTGTCTGTCTGGGTTTCGGTTCAATAGTGATGGAAAGGTCAGGTGGAATCAGGATGGAGGGCGAGGAGGACGCCTAGTGACAGATGGAAGGAGGGAGAGCAGAATCTGACTGGAAAATCCAATGAGCGGCCAACAACTTGGATTTGGGTGGGGGAGCCAGTAAGGAGATGTAAGAAAAATCAAGTAGAGACAAGAGGGTAGAAACTGGTCCAACAGACTTCATAAAGCAACTAAAGGGGTTGAAGTGAGTAAAGAGCATCCGGAAGCTCCAGTTGGTGCAAAAGGCAGTGGCTCGCATAGTTTTATGCAGACCCCGCTGTGCACATGTATCACCTCTCCTGCAGGAGCTGCATTGGTTGCTGATTTGCTTCCAGGTGCAATTCAAGGTGCTGGTTGGCACCTTTAAAGCCCTTCATGGCTTGGGACCAGGTTATCTGAGGGACCGTCTCTTGCCGGTCACATCTACCTGACCCA